>JBBPBP010000003.1:1095607-1106637 GCA_037974735.1 Cicer chorassanicum
ATTCTTTTAAAAAAAATTATACTTTTTAATCTATACAAATATCATTGATTTTAATTTTAGTCTCTACAATAAAGACTAACATTGAATATTGAAATATGTGATATTTTTAAAACTTTATAGTGTGCAAAAAATTTATAAAGACTAAAAATAAAATTCAACAATTTTATAAGAATGAAAAATTTATTTAATCAATTTTTTATATAAATTTTAATATTTTTAAAAAATGAGAAATTCGACCAATTTAAAATTAATCAATAAATCGTATACGTATTAAATAAAAATAAATTATATTTTTAGTCTTGTAAAAAATTTCTTTTATTAAATTAATTCCAACAACAAAACTTCACCCAATATTTGGTCTCAAATTTGATGATTACAAGGGCCAAATATCGACTTTGAAGCTAGGCAACAAAATTGGCTACACAATTGGATACTATGTGCATAAATATTTGAGCTTGCTTTCAATGTGATTGTGCAGATAATGAAGTGGTTTGTTTAAGATTTTTAAAAAATAATTTTGATTTTATATTTTTGTAAATGGTTTTTATGATAATTTATTTTAAAATAATAGAAGTTATTTTAGACTCATTTGTTATTTATTAAAAAAAGTATTTTGATATTCAATAACTTAGATATTTATTATTAGAGATTTTAACATGAGAAATATCATACTGTTTTTTTTTAAGGATATATTTTAAAAATGATTTTTATGAAAAGTTTCTCAAAATAATTTTTTATTTTAATTATTTTTTGAAATTTCATTATCCAAAAAAAGTTGTAGCAAATAGATGAAATATATAAAATGATATTTTAAGATAAACTATTTAAATCAATTTTCATTTGAAGTTTTATTTTTAAAATTCTTTTAAAAAAAAATATTATAACAAAAAGATAAAATACAATAAAAATCATTTTTAAAAATCTTGAACAAACGAACTCAATATCTTGTTGAATTTAAATGTCAGTTGATGAATTGACTAATAGCTTCCGAGTATTTTTTTTTTTTTTAATTTCAAACTATTACGTTAAGGAAGAGACTATGTCCTTCGGTTATAGATTTTCTTATTCCTCTAAAGAGTGATATCTACATAGTTGAATTTTTGTGAGCTAATACACTAATAAAAGTATAAGTAAAATTGAAAAGCAGAAAAATAAATGATAAATTACGAAAAAAAATTATAAGTTTAATTGATTGTGTGTCTAAAATAAAATGTACCATGAGTATTTATAGACAAAACTAATCATACTAGCCAAATCATCATAACCTACAAAATCTAGTCAAGACTCACTTTACTCGACCGTCATAGATAGTTCGTGTTTTTGCAATGTATGTGGTGTTCCACGTTTGACTTTAGTTTTCCTCTATTTCACGATGTGATAATTCCCCTTATTCGTGCTTACATTCCCACTCATATTCATGCTTTGAGAAAATAGTCGCTTCAGGTTAGTGAAAATATGGAATGCGAGTCTTAAAGTTGAATTATCCAATTCCATGTACTTTTGACAAATTCTATCATTCCCATGACCATCTTGGATTCGAGAAAAACTTGTCAAACTCTTATTCAATTGTTCTTAATTTGCTTGACTTTCATTTAACTACTTGGGACATAGACTAAACTCAAATGCTACTTAAAGTAGCATATAATAAAACACTATATTATCCGTTAAAAGATGTTATAAACTCATGATGAAATGACCTCCCCAAACAACTCTATTTTAATCATACACATTTATACACTAAAAGTGATTCGCTACATACATAGTTATTCTATGTGATTTTCTTTAAGTATTTTATTAGTGAAATATATTAACACCTATTTTATTTTCTAAAGTTAAATTTGACTCCTCTTAAGTCAATATTTTATTTTAGAGAATAAAATAAATAATATCAGTTATTAATTAACAAAGTAAAAGTAAATATTATAAGTACAACATACTAAATTACAAGTTTTTTTTTATTAAATCATAAAATTGTTAAAATAACGATCTTTAATTTTTTTTCTCTCTACATTTTCCTCACTTTAAATAATCAAAATTCTTTAATAAATTCCTTTTTAAATAAAAAAAATTGATACAATTTTTCATTAAAATCACTAAATTGAAAACTAACCATAATTTTTTATAAATTGAAAACTAATCATAATTCTTTTATCAAGTAATTTAGTAACTAAATTTACATACTTTAAGAAAAGAGAAGTGGAGAATCTCTAGATTAAACCATAATTTTTATTTTATAAATAATAATACTACTCTTTAGTAAGAAATATATGTTACATATTTTTTTTTTGTCTCAAGATAAAATGATAAAAACACTCATCTAAATTTTATATATAAAAAAAAGGCATAATTTTTATTTTTAAAATAGTCAATAGTGTGCGTCAATATAAACAACAAAATGAGATGATAGACAAAAAAAAATTGATTTAATTTGATTTTATATGAATGAAAATCAAGATGACTCCAAATTATATAGACGAACAAAATATTTAACTCTTAAAAAAATATAACATGTAGTTTTTGTAAAAAAAATATGTAAGAGAAAATGAACTTCTTTTTGTTGAAAATTTTATATCTTTCTTTCAGAGGAACCCTAGCTAGCTAAAGCGTAGAAGAATGCCAGGAGGAGTGAAGAGAGCACTGAGACAGTTCACCTTCGGAACCGGCAAAACTGCCGGCCGTAACTCTGCCGGTCGAATCACTTCTTTTCACAGAGGCGGTGGTGCAAAACGGTTACAACGAACTATCGATCTCAAACGTAACACTACTTCTTCCATAGGTATCGTCGAAAGAATCGAATACGATCCTAACCGTTCATCTCGCATCGCTCTCGTTCGTTGGCTTAACGGTATCCATCCACCTCCCAAACACCACACCACCACCACAACCACCGCCGGCGCCGCTGCATCCAAAGGAGTTCTCCAAATCGACCCTTCATCCAACAATAACGAGATTCGCGGCGTGTTCGGTTTCAATTCGTTGCTTCCGCAATACAGAACAAGTTCCGGGAACATTTTCCTCTCTGCGTTTTCGTCGAAGACGAAGGAAGAGAAATCTGGATCGGTTTCGTTGCCGTTAGGGTTACCGAGGATGGCTGTTGCGGCGGCGAGACCTGAGTTCTTTGCCACACGTGTGAAAGGGGAAGAGAAGATGGAAATTCGTAATTGGAAGAAGAATAGTGATGTTTGGATGCATAGGAACAAACGTAAAGCGGCGATTTCTTGGCATACCGTTGCTTGATTGTAAATTTGAATTTATCGCTTAATTTTCGAAAGATTAATTGTTACTTTAGTTTTGGATTGTTAATTGCTTGTTAATTTTTACTTTGGATTGTGTTTTTTTGTATGTTGAAGCATAATGCATGAATTGGTGGTGAAGACAATTTAGTGCATGATTGAATTCAATTTTGAGAGATAAAATTGATTTTGGTATGTTTGGAGGATTTTGATTAGAGTTGAGTCTAATTTGAAGTTAGGAATTGTAGCTTTTGCCTCCAACGTGATTTTTATACTCTAAATTTATTGTTCACTCACTTTTATAGGAACGTATATTATCTCCTTAAGCTCACTTTTCTAATGTAGAATCAAACACACTCTTAGGTTATTTGATCTGTTCGACTTTGATTGTGTTGCAAGAGAAAACGAGAGAGGGATAGGGACAAACGGAAAGTGGCGATTTCTTGGCACACTGTTGCTTGATTGTAAAATTAAATTTATCACTTTGTTTTTTTTTTTGGAAGATTAATTGTTGGTTGATTTTGACTTGGGATTGTGTTTTTTTGTATGTTTGGATTCTTTTTTAGGAGAACTAAAAGTGTTTTTTGTATGTTTGGATTCTTTTTTAGGAGAACTAAAAGTGATTTTGGTATGTTGAAGCATAATGCATAAATTGATGATGATGACAATATAGCGTGCATGTTTGGATTCATTTTTGAGATTTGGAGTGATTCTGAAAACTTGAAATTGATTTTTACTCTCAAAGTCAAACTCACTTTCGCCACTCTAGAACTAAACACACACTTATATGTTATTTGCTCTGATTTGACTTTGATTGGTGTTGCAAGAGAAAATGAGAAAGGGATAGGAATTGAATGATTTTTTTTTCTCAAGCTTTCAATCAATGCTTGATGAGGTAAGATCTGGAAAATGATATTGAATCAGAAGCTCAGAGATTTTATGTTGAGTTTGAACTTTGAAGTGGTCATGAATTTATGCAGGTTGTAGAGTTTGTCACCATGTAGCATATGATGATGAACATTGAGATTTGAGAAGAACTAATTAAGCAATGCTCTCATTAATCTGAAATGGGTATATCTAATATCTTGATAACTGATTTGTATATGTATAAGTTTCAGGCATGTTTGATATTTGAAAAACTGATATGAACTTCAGGTACAGCACTGATACTAATATGCCGACACTGGTAATTGTTAAATGAGGGTTTTTAACAGTAATAATTTGAGAAAATGGCAATAATTGAGTGTAGTTATGTGTCAAACACTGATACTAATATGCTGATACTGGTAATTGTTAAATGAGAGTTTTTAACAGTAAAAATGTCGAACACTGATACTAATATGCTGACACCGAACTATGTCAAACACTCAACAACATGCATTCAATTTGAAGTGTCGATGCTACATAGTGTTTGATTACTTGTTTTGAGAACTGGTTTTTTTTTCTATTGAAAAACTAATACTGTTTGGGGTTGATTACTATTTTTCCACAACAGTTTTTTTCTGAGAAATTTATCCAAAATTAGTTTTAGCCGTCCAATCATGATTCAGAAGGTTAATACGCACTTCATTGTATTTCTAAACACGCTGTGGCCCAAAAAATGTATCATTTTCCACTGAAAACAAGAAAGTGATTAGTTTTATGCAATTTCCCTCTTAAGTTCTAGTGTTCATTTTCTCTATGCTTAATGTGAGGCTGCTTCTCTGATCTGGAACCTATACTAGACCATACTGCTACCATTATTTGAAGTGACATTTGTTTGCAGTGAGGGGTGATGCATCATTGTATTGCATTCTTTGGACCTGTTGTGATATACATTGTCAGGGGGGGGGGTGTATTCAATTGCTCTTATGGAAATTATAGGACAATCATTGTGAGGTGCTTCTCATGTATATATTTACTTACTGTCATGGAGTGAGGAGCTGATTTTTAAAAGGAGACATTAATCTTAAGTGTGGTGATTGGCTTACATCTGGAAAAGCATATTTTTGTTCTAATTTGCTTACTATTTGCTATAAAGAGGTATTTGTTGCTGTTAAATTATCTTGAAGTAGTAGTAAGATATGCTTTGAATGATGATATGTATGGTGCCCATTTGAAAATTAGATTTCTTGAATTTGCAATTGCCTCAGTTGACTACGTAGTCAGCACATCTGGACCGTTTGATTAAAGATCAGATGGTTCTATTTTAAGGTTGGATTTTAATTACTTTTAAATCGAACTTGAAATCCAAATAGTCCATGATTGGATGGTCCAGATGTGCCTGCTATGGGTCCAGATTTCTCCTATTACAGAGTTGATATCTTTCTACATCAGTTGCTGTATAATTCAATTAAGTGTGCAGTTTTTGATGTCCTGGGGGTTATTGTCCAGAATTATTTTGTCATTCTTCTGTTATATGGTTGTCTAATTCAGACATTGTATTGTTCCTAGTTTGGCACATCTTGTGCTATGTGATCTCTTTCAATGGAAGTTTTTAAGCTTATAGAAGATTGGCATTGTATTTCTTGGTTATCAGTCCTTTATTTGAATATGTAGCCAGTGCAGTATACACCAAACTTCAACCATGAAAATTATAAAATACAACAAAGTAACTTGTAGATGCTTTATTTTATCATTTGACACTGATTATAATAGGTCGATTCAATCATGCTCCCAGAATACCTGGCAAAAACAAATAAGACAGACCAAAATCAGTAAATTACTACGTCACAGAATGCTCTACACCTTTTTTTTTATAGTGTAGAACATTGTCACTTTGATCTCTAACTTAGTCAAAAATTCAAAATAGTTTTGAATCATTAAAATAGTCCTTGAAAGTTAGAATTTACTATTATAAAAGTCCTAAAAAGTACAATTTACTGTCAAAATAGTCTCTGACCATTATAACATTAATGATTAAAATGATTGACGTTTTGATGATTCGATAACTAATTTGAGTGCTTGATTAAGTCATATATCAAAGTGATGACATTCTATACTTTAAGGGATTAAAATTATGGTATATCCAAAGAAAATGTTGCCAACAAGGGAAATAATATAGGCTTTTAAGTTATTGATTAAACAAATAAAAATTGTTTATTCATTGAATAATATGTGAACAAATTATACAAACTTCATAATACCATATCTTTGAATTCAGATCACAATGAAAAACTAACTACTTGAAGATGACAAAAGGCAACTGCATTTAATTAGATTTTGTATCAGCAAATGCCCTAATTCTTACAACATGAATCACAAGCCTTAAAGTTACAGTGCTAGAAAAACTGAGGAACAACATTACTGCTTCAAGTAGCAAAATAATGCTGAAGATAAGCATAAAAAAATAAGTCAGAACCTCATCAGTAATACAACAAAATTTCAAACATGTCATCAACATCATCATTGAGTAATACAAGCTAACGATGAAGTTTCAAACATCTTTCAGTTTTTTACAGGCCAGTTATCCTTTCATAATCTCAACTATTCAATATTTTACTCATAGATTCTATTGTTTACATAGTTATCCATGTAATATGCTCATTAAAAATAAGCTGTCTCTAAGTTTAATTTTTGTCTTGACATTTTCAACATATTATAAGGGTATGTTTAGTACTTGTGTGTCTTTTTTATTAATCAACATGGCACCAATGCCTATTTTGCGGACCGTCTTCGAGGAATTTTGAATTCAGTACTTTGAGATTACAAGGCTAATCTCTTACCACGTGACGTGATTTTATTGAGTCACTTATGACATGTCAGAGACTAAAAACAACATTGTTTAAAACTTAAATTACATGATTAAAACCAAAAAATGTTATAATTACAAATACTTAAATCATATTTAAATCTAAATTAAACATTAGAGAACACATTATGAAGTTTTTAAATATGTATCTAAATAATAGATTGATTTTTTGCAATTTTACTTGGCTGAGAGGAAAATGTAGAAATAAATTTCTCATGTAACTATGAAGACAGATATACATTCTCAACTAACCAACAAAATGGATAAGAAAGTGTCAGTTGAGAAGTTTCATTCCATTAATATTTTTTCTTCTTATTCTAATTTTTATTTTCCTCCCTAAGGAACCAAAAAGCTTGGACAGGAACAAATGTTACCCATTCCAATCCATTCATGATAAATTTTTGTGAAGTAATAGTCACATAATTCCATTATGAGGCCAATATACCAGAGTGGAATTTACAAGGATACAACTAAATTATTAAAAAAAATAAAAAATCAACATAACCACCATCACACATTTACCCTCTTCTCATGAGGAGATAAGATTAGTGGGGCCATAATCCACGTGGCACTATCATAGTGGTGGCTAATGATAAGGCTAAGATACAAAAAATTTCAAACTTGTGTGGTTAATATGGCTGCAATGTTTATCATTTTCACAATCCAACAAATTGGTATTGGGCAGTAGCTAATTACCACATATTTTAAGACCATATTGGAATTATTGAAAATAGCAAAAATAAAACATTATATATAGCAAGGTATAGTAGAAGCTTTTCAAATTCAGTACAAGTGCTTCTGATTAAAGAGTTAAGTAAGGGAGAAAAAAAATGGCTTCCTCTATGATTTCTTCTGCAGCTGTGACTACAGTCAACCGCGCCGCTTCAGTGCAATCCGGCGCGGTTGCTCCATTTGTTGGTCTCAAATCCATGGCTGGTTTCCCAGTTAGAAAGGTCAACAATGACATTACCTCCATTGCAAGCAATGGTGGAAGAGTACACTGCATGCAAGTTAGTAATTTTTTTCTTAATATTCTACAACTATTTTTTTATATATTATATTATAGATTTATATTCGCCTTTTAAAATATTATCGATATTTAACAATTGATATACACTATTGATTTACTACTAAACATTGTTGCTGTTCAATAATTGAACACAACAAATTGTAAATCGTAATTAACGTAGATTCTTTAGACTAATTTGGTTTGGTTTTCAATACATAAATGGAAGAGATTTTGAAAAAAAAAATTGAGTTGCAAAAATTGATGGATTCATTGGTTAAGGATATGTTACATATTTTTGTACTAGAAGATAACTCAAATATACTAAGGGATTCATTGGCAAAAATGTGTACAAATTTGTTAACCCTTTTGTTCAATTATAAATATGTACAAATTTTGTTAACCCCTTTTACTTAATCTTTTGATATGACTACTATATAGGTGTGGCCACCAATTGGCAAGAAGAAGTTTGAGACTCTCTCATACCTTCCACCATTGACTGAAGAGCAATTGCTAAAGGAAGTAGAATACCTTCTAAGGAAGGGATGGGTTCCTTGCTTGGAATTTGAGTTGGAGGTCTAGTCTCATTTTAATTACTTCCAATGCTTTGTTTCTTTAATTTCTATTTTATTCAATTAACATATAAGTAGTTTTGAGTCAAGGTTTTAAACAGCAGTCGCAGTCACAGTCACAATACTGATTCTTGATAGTACAGAGAATCACAACCAAATACGATGATGTATTCATAATTGTAATTACATAATAGTTTAAACAACATAAATAACTGTTATGTCGTTGTTCAGATTGTATCTGAAGATCTTTACTTAAAACCCTTCGGAGTTTGGATGGTTAATATGTTTATGTATACTTATTTGCAGAAAGGATTTGTGTACCGTGAGCACAACAGCTCACCAGGATACTATGATGGAAGGTACTGGACAATGTGGAAGCTTCCATTGTTTGGTTGCACTGAGGCTGTTCAAGTGTTGAAGGAACTTCAGGAAGTTGTCAAGGCTTACCCTAATGCTTTCGTCCGCATCATCGGATTCGACAACGTTCGCCAAGTGCAGTGCATCAGTTTCATTGCACACACACCTAAAGAGTTCTGAGTTTGAGTATTAACTCTCTTGGAAGAACAGAACCATTTATTTTCTCCCATTTGTTATGCTTGTAATTTCCTTTCCTTTTTCAAAGGAATGTCTTCCTTTGTTTTTTCGGTTTTCACTTTCGGACTTCAAATGCAAATGGATGGATAAGAGTTAATAAATGAAATGGTCCTTTTATTCATTCTCAAATTAATATAATTTTCTGTTGTTTACCTTCTTATTATGTTGAACTTTATATTTTAACTAATAAAGGAACCAACATTGTGATATTATAAGGTTTGTTTCTTAACTGTGAAGTCAAAGAGTGTATGAGACTATGACCAAGTAACTATGTATTCAAATTAATCTTTGAGGTGTTTATTCTTCATGCTAACTTCATAGTCTTAGTCATGAAGCTATTGAGCTTTACCTAATTCACATATCTTTATCCTTGGCAACAAATATTTTTTCATAAGAGCAACTATTTCCACCACACATTTCTAGATCTAGATGAGGAAAAATATTGTACATGGATTACTTATTTGGTTGATCATTTAGTAGTTGAGTTTATAAAATTTATGATAGATGACATCTTATCTTGTGGAAATACTAGACTCTTTTTGATAGCAACGTTTATGGAAAGAGAAATCCTACTTCTACATAACTATTTTTCATCTTTACAAGAAATATTTTTGAGCATATTTTGAAAATATAAAAATATTTGAGTGTATAAAATTAATATGAGAATAAATGATCTCTTGTGAAGATTAGCATAAGACAGCTTCGTTTAGCTACTTGACATAAACATCATCAATTGAACGTTAATATCACCAAATTAGTTTTTAAAATGGGAGGAGTAATCAATTCAAAATTGTTGTTGCTTTTCTGCATTTTTCCTTTCACATTTTATTTTTCATACTTTATTATGCCATGACAACCAATGTTGGAAACAATTTTACCTTTTTTGAATGAACAAAACACATTGAAATTGACCGACACATTGTTAAGGAAAAAGTTTTCAAGTTTTTTCATTTACATGTTCTATATTTTTTTTTTATCATGAATAATATTTTAATTTCTTCTTATCCGATAAAAATCTTAGGCCTAAAACTTTGACTTAAACAATGTAAGCCACTCTGAATTGATGATTTTATTCATGAATAAAGTGGAAATATTTTAAAGAGTAAAAGAAAATGATTCTAATCAAGGGATGCTACACTAAGAGCAACAAACAATTGAAGTGTGCTTTGACCAGCATCAGCATATTCCATGATTCTTGCAACAATTGAAGTCCAAGCTTTAATTTTTCAATCCTAGAAAAGTAGAGAATGACACTGTTGATTCTTCAAGATTCTAAATAATGTTGAAAAGAAACATATCACAAATCAATTAACACACCTAATCAGCAAAATTTTAAAGATCAATCTAACTTCCAATCAATGGTGGTCTTGAACATGTTTAGGTTGTTTAATTAGACATGATCTACTTTTAAGGGGTACTATTTTTTTTTAACCATTTTTTAATCCTAAGATAAATATTTTATGGTAAAGATTAACAGCACCAAAAAAAATGAAATAGGGTATGATAGTTACAAAATAAACATTATCATATCCAGTATTTAATACACATGTGATAACCAATAGGATAACAACATTTTATTTTGTCATGATTTGATACACATCTCATCAATATTATATATATTATATTTAAATAACAAAATTACCATTATGAATAATTACATATTAGTTTTTTAAAAAATTAACTTATTATATTTTAAATATTATAAATTAACAAAAAAATACTAAAAAAATTAAATAAGTAATGAAATAATATTATATTTAAAAATATCCATTGACACTACTAAATAAACAATTGAATTTTTTTTTAAATCATGAGTAACTAAATAATTCTATTTTATTTGTTAGAATATAAATAAAGATATGATATATATTATATGTAAATGATAGAAATATCCT
>JBBPBP010000003.1:1106854-1143020 GCA_037974735.1 Cicer chorassanicum
TTTCATTTTTAAGTTTAAGATCAAATTCTACTAATTATTTTTTTATTTATATTTGATTAGATTTACATTTCTAAAATATTTTACAAATTGTTTTTATATTTCAATTTTATATTTTAAATTATATTTTATAAGGGTAATTAAGTAAATTAATGTTCTTATCATATCCTGCTAGTTTCTAATCTAATTCATATTCTAGATATAAATTTCAACTAGAGAGACAATATAAAATAGAGTTCTGGATTAATTTATCATATCATATTGGTTCATCAAACACTGAGAATATGATAACTTATTCATATCCTATCTTTTATCATGTCCATCAAACGGGCCATAAACAGATTATTAATAGTTGTGCATCAATAAAGACAAATAATGAACTTCAGTTAAAAATAAATCTTTCGAGACAACTCGAGTTCGATTCTGACTGAAACAATCCTTAGTTAATATTTACTTACCTCCTAACTAAATTTCAAATTATTAAAATTTTATTCCTATGACATCAGATAATTAAAAAAAATGACCATAGAATGTTAGCTTAATGGTAGAAATTTAATATTAATTGTAATCTTACGAAAGAAGATGAAATCTTATCTGAATTTCTCTATTCCAATATTTAGATCTATAAATGCAATTTTTAGATTTATTAAGGCAATTTCTCTATTCCAATATTTAGATCTATAAATGCAATTTTTAGATTTATTAAGGCAAGATTTCCTTGGTTCGCATAGGGACCAAAATCTTAGGGACGCCCAAGCTATGATCCATCAAGTTCTTCTCACTTTTCACAGCTGTACCTCAAGATAACTTGGGCAGTAAAATAAAGGAAATAAATGAAGTTGCAAATAAATATCTTCCATTTTCTATGGACGTGTCAACAATTAGCAACTTATTACTTATAAAACCAATGCTTTATAATCATCGACACTTCTTAGAAATTAGAAATTAAATTTAGTCTAATTCAATCTCACAATACTCACAATACATGTTTAATTAGAATGTGAGAAAAACTTCGTAACACTAAAACCACATATATGTTAAAAGTGTGTTTGGTGTCTGACACGTGACACATATTATTATATTTAATTTTTATTATTTTTAAATTATTATCAGTGTCGACAATTTAATTTGTATTAATGTTGTGTTTTGATTTTTATTTCAGTGCTACATAAATGAAATATACCTTCTATTTATAAATATTTTTTCAGATAATATCACATCCAACTGAAAACTCTCAACAATCCTCAACAAATCACACCATGCAATTGGTTCTTCAATCATCCCCTAGAATAAGTTCTATCCCATGCTTAAGATTAGGCTAGTTCGTGGAGTTTACATTTTTGGTCTTGATTATATGATTCACCCAAGTTTACCAATAAGCCATTTTTTTTGAAGTCTTGATATTTTCAACATAGTATAAGTTTGTACATAAATCAATTACTTTTATATGAATGAAAACCTTATTTATTTTTACCTCTATGAGGAGCCAAAGCGTGAACAAAGGTACCATACATATGATAGATATTTTTTGAGGAATTAATTAATAGTCACAAAATTCCAAGAGACCAACATACATACAAAACGACATTATTTCAATTCATATTTAATAAAAAATATAAAAACTAGTTACATGACCACCATCACACATTTATGTTCTTCTCATGAGAAGATAAGATTAGTAGGACATCATCCACGTGTCAATATCCTATTGGTGCATAATGATAAGGCTAGTAACACAAACTTTCCAATCTCGTGTGGTTAATATGGTTCCAATGTTTATCATTTTCACAATCCAAACCATTGGTATAATATAATCATCACTAAATTTTAAAACATTATATATAGCAAGTTTCAATAGAAGCTTTGCAACTCAATTTATAGAAATATATAAGAAAGTGAAAACACAACAATGGCTTCCTCTATGATTTCCTCTTCCGCGGTGACCACCGTTAACCGCGCCTCTTCGGTGCAATCCGGCGCGGTGGCTCCATTTGTTGGTCTCAAATCCATGGCTGGTTTCCCAGTTAGAAAGGTCAACAATGACATCACTTCCATTGCAAGCAATGGTGGAAGAGTACACTGCATGCAAGTGAGTAATACATAATTAACTTCTATAGTTTACTATATAAAACATTTTCAATTCAAATAATTTTATGTCTTATCAATTACTATAAATGGTTTTTGAAAAATTTATCAAAAACTTGCTCATTTACTTGAGAACAATGATTATGATACCACTATCACGTCACTTTTTAAAATATTTCAATAAATATACTCTTGATCTAAAATAATTGTCGTTTAAAAATGTTCTAAAATAAGTGTGTTTTTGTTTTTTCAATGTGATATTTAATTATAATTTTATAATTCTACTTTTAAATTAATATTATCTGCATCACTTTCAAATTATTATACTCTAATATATTTATGACAATATAGAACAAATACTTAATAAATATAATTTTATAAAATTGCAATGTTCAATTTATGGATATTTTTAATTTGTGTAAAAAAAAAACTAGGACAGTTTCATTTCGAAACAAAGGAAATATCAACAACATCTACAAAGTTAAATATGATTGAACGATTGTGTAAAATTTTGTACATTATTAATTCATATTCATTAAACAAAACTTGAAATTATTAGATATATTTTTGTCCACAAGGTGATTTAATTATTTTAATAACATTAACAGAGTCATTTGGCCATGTACAATTTTGCTAACCCATTTTACTTAATCTTTTGATATTACTACTATATAGGTGTGGCCACCAGTTGGCAAGAAGAAGTTTGAGACTCTCTCATACCTTCCACCATTGACTGAAGAGCAATTGCTAAAGGAAGTAGAGTACCTTCTAAGGAAGGGATGGGTTCCTTGCTTGGAATTTGAGTTGGAGGTCTAGTCTCATTTTAATTACTTCCAATGCTTTGTTTCTTTAATTTCTATTTTATTCAATTAACATATACGTAATTTTGAGTCAGGATTTTAAATAGCAGTCACGGTCACAATACTGATTCTTGATAGTACAGATAATCACAACCAAATACGATGATGCGGTCATAATTGTAATTACATAATAGTTTCAACAACATAAATAACTGTTATGTCGTTGTTCAGATTGCATCTGAAGATC
The DNA here is from genome assembly GCA_037974735.1 of Cicer chorassanicum. Classification (NCBI taxonomy): domain Eukaryota; kingdom Viridiplantae; phylum Streptophyta; class Magnoliopsida; order Fabales; family Fabaceae; genus Cicer; species Cicer chorassanicum. The sequence goes on from JBBPBP010000003.1 coordinate 1,109,984, forward strand.
TTTACTTACAACTCTTCGGAGTTCAGATGGTTAATATGTTTATGTATACTTATTTGCAGAAAGGATTTGTGTACCGTGAACACAACAGCTCACCAGGATACTATGATGGAAGGTACTGGACAATGTGGAAGCTTCCATTGTTTGGTTGCACTGAGGCTGTTCAAGTGTTGAAGGAACTTCAGGAAGTTGTCAAGGCTTACCCTAATGCTTTTGTCCGCATCATTGGATTTGACAATGTTCGCCAAGTGCAATGCATTAGTTTCATTGCACACACACCTAAAGAGTTCTAAGTTTGTGTTATTTAATCTTTGTCATTGGTTTGTAATTTGTTCTGCTTTTGATTTCCTAAATGTATTGCTATGTTTATTTTAAATTTCTGTTTTTTCATATTTCGAAATGCATATGGGATGTATAAGATTTAATGAATAAAATTGTTACTTTGTTCCCAAGTTAGTTAAGTGAATCAATTATCTATATGAGTTTCTAGACATAATTTATCTACGTGCCGAAATAACTTACTAATACATTCGAATATCAGACTTTAACATGTGTCAAACACCAAATGTATCGTCAATATAATGTGTCGGTGTTATGTGTTTTAAATATTTATTTGAAAATTATATTTTAAATTGATTTGTTTGTTAACATAAATAAGAAATTTTTTATGGAATAAGTTGGGACACCTTAAAAAATTGATTTGAGTCTAACTCAATTTCTAAAGCTAAAAAATATTAACCATATTCCATTTTAATTCGATAAGAGACTTTGAACACTTTTATTATTGTCATAAATTATTGAACTTTATCTTGTATATCTAGCAAAAGTGAAAACACAAATGAAAGTATAGCCTTTTGTTTTAAACATTTCTTGACACTCATTTCTGCAACTTGAAGTTTGAGTAGAATTATTTGAAAGGGCTAAACCAATCAAAATTCAACATAAAGCCTAAAGGATAAGAGGATAAGACCAAAAAAGATCAACAACTTTCTATTGAAATATACCAAAACCCCAATAGGAAAGTGTCTAGTCCATTATTTGTTTTTACTCTGTTTGGAACTCAATTATGAATTCACCCATTTATAAAAACAAATTGTCCTACAATTTCAATTTTTATTGTAATACTTTTTTTCAGTAAAAGATTCTGAAAAAATATTTTATGTAAATGACTTTTATTTTTAATATGAAATAATTACTTTTTTTTTTCTTATTTGTATCATCTAATTAATACTATACATCACTCTCAAATTAATATCTTTTATTTATTATAAGACGAAATGAATATTAAAATAAATAAATATTATTAAAATATAATGATAATATCACTCTTAATCTTGATCATTGATAGGGACATACCTATTTTGGTGGTAGTGAAGGGTTACAACTCCCACTTAATTTGAGAAATTGTTTTTTTTAAATACTAAATTATATATATATATATATATATATATATATATATATATATATATATATATATATATATATATATATATACCCCACTTTTTTTTGCTAAAAATATATGTGGGTCTGTCCCTGTTCATTAATCAATACACTCAATTAATCTTACCCAACACCTCACATAAATAAATCTCACTAATAACTTTATACATTGTATTTCAAACCAACATTCACTTATTCATAATGAGTGATTTATTGACAATTTCACACAAATTAAAAAATATTTAATTGTAATTTTGGTTCTCATATTTTCACCAATTTATGGAATTGACCCTCTATTTTAAAACCTCCCATTTTAGTTATTATTTTCAATTTTCGAACTAAAAAATAGTGATATGACTTGTTTTAAATAACATGACATATAATATGATGATCTTGATTGATGAACACTTATGATATTGAGATAAAACTCCCAAAAAACTTCATATTCAACTTTAAAAATTATTCATTTGTGTAATTTAATTAATGACAAGTAAATAATGGCAATTTGATTATCGTATGATGCAAGAGTGAGGGATAAAAGAAACACTAAAAAGGATGAATAATGGCAAGGCAGTTGGGATGGGCAACATACCTATTTAGGTATTAAAAAGTCTTGGAGATAGAGGCATTGAGTGGTTGATAATGGTTTTTAACGAGATTATGAGGTCGAAGAAAATGTTGGATGAGTGGAAGAGGAGCACTATAATTCCAATTTTTTAAGAACAAGGGAGATATACAAAATTGCGCAAATTATATGGATTAAATTTATGAACCATACCATGAAATTATCGGAAAGAGTGATTGAGTGAAGATTAAGAAAAGAGAAGAGTTACGTTCAACAATTTGGTTTCATGTTTGGAAGGTTGACCATGGAAGCAATCTACTTACTACGGCAAACGATGGAGCAATATAGGATGGATAAAAAAGACTCACTTAGTTTTCATTGATTAAGAAAAGACATATAATATAGTGCCTAGAGAAATTTTGTGGAAATCCCTAGAGAAGGAAGGAGTTCAAATCGCCAACATTTGAGCTCTCCAAGATATGCATGAGGGGGCCTCAACTAGTTGTAAGATGCAGGGTGGTGCCACAAAAGATTTCCCATAACAATTCGACTACACCAAAGGTCAACTTTAAGCCCTTACATTTTTACATTAGTTTTGGATGTACTTACAAAATATAGTCATACATGGAGAGTCGAGGAAAGAACAAAATGGGAGGTTAGAGACTTGGTGACAAGCCTTAGAAGCGCATGGCTTTAGCCAGAGTAGAAGCAAGACAAAGTATATGGAATGCCAGTTTATCAACATGAAAAACATCTCCAATTTGGAGGTGAATGTTATAGATCATACCATACTACAAGTCACACAATTTAAGTATCTTGATTCCATAGTACAAAACGAGACAGAAATAAAAGGAGATGTAAGCCATATAATTCAAGTTGGATGGTTGAAATGGAGAGTGTATGTTTTATGCGATAAAAAAAGCACCGCTCAAATTGAAGGAAAAATTTTATCGCACAGTTGTAAGACCGACAATGTTATATAACACAGAGTGTTGGGCAGTAAAAAATCAACACAAGGATAAAATAAGTGGAGAAGCTTGATGGAAGCTATTACCAAATTCAACACTCTTTTAACTTACATATGATTTATCAACACGTGGTCGAATCAGTCAGGTTAGAGATCACTTATAGTCAATATGAGCGAACACTAACAAATATTTTTTTCTATAGATGAACGATTTTTAAAGAATGTGGATCTTGCATTATTTTTTACCAATGACTATATGTAAAAGAAATTAGTTTAATTGTGAGAATTAAAGTTTTAACTCATTGGATTAATATCTCATTGGATTAAAGTTTTTTACCATTGACTATATGTAGAAAAAATTAGTTGATTAATATCTCATTGGATTATGAAATATCTATATATATATATATATATATATATTATTAATGTGTTTTTGACTTTTTTGTTCATCTTAAAATATAAATGAGAAATATTCCAACCCATAATAATATGAGATTGGAATATGATCTTTCAAATTGTAAAAATTGTAATCAAAATAGTCTATATTTAAACTTTTATCCTTAAAAATTATGAAACATTAATGGAATATTCGACTACTTTACGATGATATCATATCAATGTCATCACAGCATAAACTAATTTTCGGATGAAATTTAAATCTTTCATAAAAAATTACAATTACAATTATTCAACGAATTTATCTCCAATAGACTAAATTTCATAGATAAATTTATCTCTAAACAAAAAATAAATAAATAAATACACATGTGATCAACGACTTAGAAAAATCATATATTGAATGAAAAGGAGACTCACTGAATCGCAATCTCTTTTCCTACTTACCGGGACTCATCACTCTCTCTCTCTCTCTTTTCCAACAAACTAACGATCACATGACTCTAAGATCTTCAAACCTCTTCATTTTTCACCATTTCCAAGGTACTCTCAAAACCCCACACACAAAAAATCATCTTTTTTTTTTTTTTTTTTTACTTCCAATTTTGTTTTTGTTTCAAAGATTGTTGCTTTTTCATGTGGGGTGTGTGAGTTTTTTTCATTCTGATTTTTCATTAGGCTGAAACTGAATCCATTATCCAATTCCAAGCGTGTAGAATTCAAGGTTTGTTGTTGAGGAGAAGAGAGGTTAAGACTTTGGCCATGGCTTCTACTAGGTTTCCTGGAGTTGTTGTTGACAATGAATTGAATAAGATTTTGGATGCTAATATGGATCATGTTGCTGCTAGAAGACAAGCTCGTCAATCATTCAAGGATATTCAGCTTGGGATTGATCACATACTCTTTAAGGTATCTATCTATATAATCACTTTTAGCACTTATAAAATACTTTTATTGTATATGTGTTTATGTATAAACTAAAGATAAGTACAAATTTTTCATACAAGCTGTAAACTGTTTTCGTACGTTTTCTTAGGAAACTTGTGGAATCAAGACATGTCATAAGCGCTTTTCATAAGGCTCAATAAATTGAGCACATAAATGATATTATGACAATAATTTGGATGGTTATAGCAGTTCAAATATGCAGTTAATTAAGTTTAGTGCATGATTAATGAATATAACATGGTGACATAAACCATCTATTGAAAGTAATTAACCATGGTTTTGAACTTCACTAACCATGATTTTTAGGTATTCAAGTATACATAATATCTATTAACCATCTAAATTGTGTTCAAAATGTACACCTAAAAATTGTGGTTAACAATGTTCAAAATCGTAGTTAATTGTGCTCATTAGATAATTCGTGAGTTGTGATACATTGTCATATTCATTAACCAACCATTGAATGTAATTAACCATCTATTTGAACTGCGTTAACCTTCACAATTGTTGTCGAACTTTGTTGTCAAATTTGTGTGTCTAAATAACACAACACTATATATGACACTAATTTATCATTCTATTTGCTTTTCTATTGAGTTTGATTGAATGTATTGTATTGTGCATTACTGTATAATATTTGTTTTAATTTAATTTGCTTATTTGAGTTTTATAATGTCTATGTTATCTGAACTTATCTAAATTTCAATTTCAATGTTGATGTTGTATATTTTAAAATTTGCACATAATTAAATAGGTGCAATTCCAAAATTAGTAGTTATTTTTGGAGTTCTCTTTGTATTATGGTATAGATTTAGCACTCCTCTTTATTTGTTCTTGTTTTGTATTTTTATAATTTGTTTAGTTTTGTTTCTTCAATTTTAACTTCTGTAGTTCTGTGGTAGGTGCAGTTCAGGGTAGTTGAGATGTGGTTAGGTTTGCTTCAATGTTGAGTGAGTAGTACAAGTTTTAAGGCATTGGCTTTGATATTTCTAGATCATAGATGGGGGAAAAGGATCTTAGATGGACCACATGTGAGCATACCACAAAGAGAACAATAGATAGCACACAAAAATTTACATGGTTGAGCATCTCTTCCATACGTCCACACAGAAATGTTTCAACAAATATATTTACTATCTAAATTAGATTACAAGATTGTAACTCAGACCAAATTGTATAACACCCTATAAACCCCAATACACACTCAAGAGTTACAAGGAATGATAAACACACTGACCTCTCTGCAAGTGATCATGAGCACTAGTCCTCCTCTCTATAGGACATAATTAGAGATTCTTCAACTCTTCACAAGTCCCTCTATTTTTAGGAGAGAGAACTGGCTTGGATTCATGCATACGGCATAAATTGTTGCACCTCTCTAAGTAACATCTTTTCATGATAATTGAGTTTTCAAATAGTCAAGATACATTCATTCACCTCTTAAAATGTATCTCTTAAATTTCCCCCTACTTGCATTTGTTTGAAGATTTGAATTGATTTCCCAAGCTGAGTTTTAAGTCAATTCCTTTATGCTTTGCAGACTCGGTGTGATGGACTAAAAATGAAGGAGGTATGAAGTCTCTCGTCTGAAATGATTTTCATATAATTTATTTGTTTAAAATGAACTTTTTTTTTTTCGAAAAAAAGTATTACTTTATGCTGGCATCAATCTCATCTTGTTATTGTACTTTCAATGATATGCCAATAATACTTTTTCCTCCATTCTTTTTTTGCATAACTTGATGCTTTGCAACAGTCATATGAGGTGAACTCAAGGGGCCTAGAAATCTTCTACAAGAGTTGGCTTCCTGGGACGGCTAGGCCGAAAGCAGCTGTGTTTTACTGCCATGGTTATGGAGACACTTGCACCTTTTTCTTTGAAGGCATGTAGTAGCTAGTGTTAAGTTCTGGTTGCTACAAGTAACTAGAGAAGTTACATTTGTCGACTACTGACTCGATTGTACCATGAAATTATTTGCAGGAATAGCTAGAAAATTGGCATCTGCTGGATATGGAGTTTTTGCTATGGATTATCCAGGATTTGGTCTTTCAGAAGGTCTTCATTGCTATATTCCTAGTTTCAATGCGCTAGTTGATGACGTTATCGAGCTTTACTCCAAAATCAGAGGTACCTAAACTTGCATTATATTGGTTGATATACCTTTCAATAGGAAGTTAGTGAACTTGTCACTTAGGAGTTGTGCAAATAGAACATGTGCAATATAGCAGAGATGAGAATGTTGTGTTGTATGTGTGGAAAAATTAGACGAAATAGAATTAAGAATGTCAACGTTAGAGATAGAGTTGGGGTAGCACCTACCGTAGAAAATATATTGAAAACTCAGCTTTAGATGGTTTGGGCAGGTGCAGAAGAGACCTATAGATTTTGTAGTAAGGAGAATAAATCAGATAGAGGGTAGTCAAATTGCTACAGACAGAGGAAGACTTAGAAAAACTATACAAGAAATTATTAAGAAAGACCAGGAGAATAATGAATTCAATATAGATGTGATATATGACAAAACTTTATGACGTCGTTTGATCCATGTAGCTAATCCTAGTTAACTCTTGTTATGATCAGTCTGAAAACTCAGTTATGTTTCTGATGAAGAAAAAATTCCACTATCATCTTTTAAGTGCAATCACTAGTTCAAAGAAAGTGACTCTAACTTGTTGATTTATTTTCTTCATTATGCTTCTTTCGGTGGAAACTTGAACTGTTGGTTTCACATGGAAGGGCGCGTTGTGTATATTTTACTTTCCTTTGCATGTAAACAATGAAGGGTCCATCTAATATGGATCCTATAAAAAGAGGTCCAACCATGGACCACTCATTTAATTTTAAGGGATTTAGATTGATGATATTTGATACTAAAATATACTAAAACTATAAAAAAATATACTTAATTTCTCATCAACATGTAATTGTCGGTCTCGCCACCTGGTTCACCATTAGACTAGGTCCATACTAGGGTCTCTAACAATGAAATGCATTGTCATTACAATGCATACAAGTTAACAAAAGTGGAGTTTTTAATTTGGATACAAAACTATATCCTTACAAATGTTTTTGTTCATTCTGTAACAGAAAATCCAGAATTCCATTCTCTTCCAAGCTTTCTCTTTGGACAATCAATGGGTGGAGCTGTTGCTTTAAAGATGCACCTTAAACAACCTAGTGCATGGGATGGCGCCTTTCTTGTTGCACCTATGTGTAAAGTATATATTATTTTTTTCTGAAACAAATTCATGTTAGAAGTTCTTATAGAATTTTGTATGATCTTATTTTGACCAGAAACTCATGTATGTAGATTGCAGATGACATGGTTCCACCAAAGTTGCTAACTCATATCCTTATTGGTGTAGCTAATGTTCTGCCAAAGCATAAGTTAGTTCCACAGAAGAATTTAGCAGAAGCCGCATTTAGAGATCTGAAGAAGAGAGAACAGGTTCACGTATCTTAATCCAAAAGAATGTCGATTATTGTTTGATAATTTAAATCTAAAGATGGTATAGAGTAGCTTAATGAAACATTTATAGTATAATCGTTTATCATATAAGTACTTATGTATAATAAGCTATTTCTATAACAAAATAATAATAAAGTCAAACTGTTTTCGTGTAAGCTATAAACTGTTTTCTTAAGTTATCATGGAGAATTTATCGAAATAAATTGAAAACAGCTTTTGGACATGTCGTAAGCTTTTTCTATAAGCTCTCTTAAACAATCTCACAAGTGTTTGCTTTTTCAGTAAAAAAAGTCTCATAAGTGTTTATGCCAATAGATAAGTTCAAAATAAACACATCCCTATAAATTAAACACATCCATCCATATAACTTGATTAGGCAATGTGGCATATTTTATTCTGCCCTTGTTTGAATTGTGGTTTTTCACTTCAAAATTTTGAACTCAGTTCTTTCTCAGAAAATTGTGTATTAATGAATAATTACACTTTTCTAATATCTGTGTGCAGACAGCATATAATGTTGTTGCCTACAAAGATAAACCGCGGTTGTGGACTGCTGTCGAGATGCTTAAAACTACTCAAGAAATTGAACAGAGATTGGAAGAAGTATGCTCCTATTGTTCGACTTTAACTTGTTAAATTTCCAAATAAATTGCATCCACTTAAAACAGTTTTATACTATTATTCAATGAGAGACCGTCATTTTTTCATATCATACCACCGATTTCAAAATATTCTTATAAAAGTGGAATGATGTGGCAAAGTAATGGATTTTCATTGGATACAAGTGTAAAACGGTTTACACTGACAATGTATATTATTTAAATCATTTTTTAAATACCATATATCTAAGTATCAACACCAAATTATAAAGTAACTGCACAGCTGCCATTTGGTCCATAGGAGAGTTCTTGTGGTTACCTATGTAGCATTGACACTTTAGATTAAAGACGTATCTAGTATCTGACACCGACACATGTACTTACATTCAACTACTTTTGTTTTTTTCAAATTATTATTGGTGTTGATGTGTCAGCGTTGGTGTTCGTGTTTGTGTCAGTGCTTTATAGGTTTTTTGCCAATACTCAAGACAGTAATTTTTGTTAAGGTTCCTTTATGTTTAATGGTTGTGATGATTACAGGTGTCTTTGCCATTGCTAATTCTTCACGGGGAAGCTGATATTGTGACTGATCCTTCAGTGAGCAAAGAATTATATGAGAAAGCAAGCAGCTCAGACAAGAAGCTTAAACTTTACAAGGATGCCTACCATTCTCTTCTTGAGGGTGAGCCTGATGAAATGATAATCCAAGTTTTTAGTGATATCATTTCATGGCTTGATGAACACAGCTTGAAACATTCTTCATCTTCCTCTACATGATTTATTTTCTATGTATCCTGTGAATATTGATATTGTTCCTTAGGATGGAGAAAAGGAAAATTGCTATTGTTTGTATAGAAGTTTTATTGAAAAAATAATTCGTGAATAAGAAATTGTTATTTAATAAAGTAGTAGTGATGTTCATTTCTCATGTTTTTCTGAGGGGATTTGAAATTTGTTTCTTGAAGTTACATAACTAAACTCTTACCATCTATGAAATATCGACTTAAATATAAATACTGGACACGACACATGCATAAACAGATCGACATTGCTAATATAAAAAACAAAGGACATTGACACCAATACATATTTGTCTAAGATGTGTCTAAGTAGTGTGATGTGTTAAAGCAAACAAGAAAAAAAAAGGTTATTTGGGGACACTTGTCTAAGGTAGCTTCATATCTGACACGTGTTAGAAGTGTCGGTCACTGAAGCGTGTCAAACACACATAGATACACCAAGCGTGTCAAACACACATAGATACACCTTATTCTAAAAGTTTTGTGCTTTACAGATTACCACTAAACTAACACCTAATGATTGACATTGTTTGCATAGAAGTAGAGATAGAACATGATTTCAAATTTGAAATATTATGTTGTGTGAACAAGTTGTATTTATATGGTCATTATTCACTAAGAACCATTGTGTCAAACATGATGTATAGATACATGTGTCTGAATGGAATGGTTTCTCCAGTTTGGACCAATCATTCAAGTTCAAGAAATTGATGTAGTGAAATGAACTAGGAAAAGATTTTAAAAAAATGAGAAGATAAATTTTTATCACAGTTATTGATAAGATAATCACAAAACAAATAAAAAGAAAGGATTCTAATACAGAACATATAGTTTAATTAACATTGGTTAAAAAAGTTACTTAGCTATAATCAGTGGTAACTATTTTTTATTTTTACAACACCAATATACATACTACTTTATGCTTTTTTATAATTGTGAGAAAGGTTTCCAGTGGTCCTAGTACCTTTACTTTAAAACATTAACAACTTAAAAAACTCATTCTCAAATATCCTTTCTATTAACTAATAATAAAATATTCAATTAAGTAGAGGTTTGAGCAAAGAAAAGAAAGAAAAAAAAATCACCTTAAATATTGGAAAACATATTATACCAATATTACAATCCACCTTAATTTTTGTAAAAACTACATTTTAAAACATCAATATAATAATAACTATGCAGTCATCATTGCACAAAATTGAAAAATTCCACTACTAATTTTAATCAACTTTTTTTTAAATACCTAAAAATACTAATTAATTGTTTTTTTTTTTCTTCATCCAAATTTGAACAAGAGTAAGTGAAATCAGTTGAACTATTACCACTCCAATTTTAGTCAACTTTTTAAGTTGTTTATTATCTTCATCTTTTCCGTACAACTCCAAAACTTTGTGTTAGTGAGCATTCATTCATCAATTACCCATTTTTCTCCTTTTTCTCTCTTCACTACCAAATTGGGTCACTCTTTTTTTATTCAACTTTTATTATATTATATATATGAAGAACTGGCCATTGTTGCTGAATCAGTTATGTCTTTCTCTTCTTGTTATTCCCATTCACTATTAGCATTTAATAAGGTACACTTTCTATGTTCTCATTTGTTTCAATTATTGCTCTTGCTGTTCCTAATCTTATCTGCATTTTTCTTGTCCTTTTGGTAGATTTCTTCTGTTTTTTTTTTATATGTATAGTTTTGATAACTTTAAAGTTTTGAACTTTGAATAAATGTATCTGATTGAAAATTTCCTTTTGTCATAGATTTGAATCACCAATGCATTACTTAAAAATGGGTATTTGAGTCTATTTTTTGGGTCAATTCAAAAAATTTAACAGATCTGATCTATGAAAACACCAACACGGGACAGGTATAAGACATGATACTGACATGCAGACACTCTGATAATAATTTAAGAAAATGGAAGTAATTAAATGTAATTATATGCTTCAGAGTCATGTCTATGTCGAACATTGACACGTGGTGGATATGAGGTAATAATTTAAGAAAATAAAAGTAATTGAATCTAATTATATGCATCAGTGTCATGTTTGTGTCGAACATTAACACGTGGTGGATGTGAGATACTAGACACGACTTCAATTTGAAGTGTTGGCTTTACTAAAATTTGACACTTGGTGCATGTTGGTATAGTGGTAATAAACTATATAGCACTGGCACTTCATATCACATATTCAGTCGACACATGTTGAGGGACATTGACACTTATGGGTGTCAATGTTTTTGAATCGATGTTGAGTTCAGTGTCTGTGTCACGTTAGGGCTTCATAGTTAATAAAGGGAGTTTATATTTCAAAAAGGTGGCTCACTTGTGTCATCAAACCTCTAAATTCATGCTGTTTTTCTCATATGCAAAAACAACTATGGTTTTGTTCAAGTTGTTCTTGCATATTGAGCTGTAAGAATCATCTGCACAACCTGGTACTTTCATGCTGAGCAAAAATGTTGAAAATCAAATAATGTAGTTCATGTATTCTTATGTATGCCTCAAAAATTATTCTGTTTCTTACTGATTGATGACTTGGGGCAGGATATAAAACACTGCAGGACAGTTGGGCAAGTGAAGCTGAATTTTCCTTTCTCTATCAGGAGTAATGGTGTTGAGTTTTGTACTCAACGCATTTCGAGAAGTAGAGTCGGCATAAGTGGAGATTGGAGTTTCATAGGAGGGTCCAGAATTGTTGTGAAACCAAAAGCTACAAGATCGGTTTGCTATCCAAAAAGAAGTCAAACACATGCTTCATGTAATCCTTTTTCATGCTACATTTACTATTCAATAAAATTGGCTATGATGGATTTTAGGCATAATATTAGATATATTTAGGTTCTTTTGCAAAAAAATCGATCTGTCTGATTCTTAAGGGTCTGTTTGGATTGGTTTATTTGAATTTATCTACTTACATAAAGATTTTGAGGCTGTTTAGGAGAGCTTATGGAAACATCTTATGACATGTTCATAAGCTGCTTTCAGCTTAATTCTTTAAGTTCGCTAAGATAACTTATGAACAAAACTTATAGCTTATCTAAAAATAGTTTGACTTTATTTTATCTTTTGTTAAGTGTCATGGCCAATTTGTGAAGGATAGCTATGTTATAGAATTTTATGGAGGATATGAAGGCTTTTATATGGCCGACTTTTATCTTTCTACCATTGATAACACTGCCTGCTATCAGGCCACTTGGGCCATGCTTCAGATGTCCAGTCTAGGGCGTGAGGGCCGAAGGGGTGTGTTGAGACTCCCACTCCCATATTTTGTATAACTATCTCTATCACTTTTTGTTACTCTTTGTATAAAGTTGTCTGAATATTCCTTCTATCGGTATATATATAGATAGATAGAAGGAATATTCAGACAACTTTATACAAAGAGTAACAAAAAGTGATAGAGATAGTTATAGAGATAGAGATAGTTATATGTATATGTATATATATATATATATATATATATATATGATGGTGATTTTAGTTATTCTGCATATTCATTTTTCTACTTCTATGTTTCAGGGTTCACAGTACCTCAACTTGCTAGCACTGCATTTACATGGGGAACAGTAGCAGTGCTCCCGTTTTACGCACTCATGGTTCTAGCCCCAAAATCCAAGCTAGTATGTTGCTTTCTATATTTGAGAAATTTTATGATTCTGGATTTCATTTATTCAGTTATGATGATGGATTTCTTTCATTTTTCTCAAATGCAAAAATACAGACTAAAAAGTCTATGGGAAGTTCTTTACCGTATGTAGTCCTTGGCGTTCTATACGCTTATTTATTATGCCTATCTTGGACACCTGAAACGGTTCGATTGATTTTCGCAAGTAAATACTTACTACCTGAGGTGTGTATTCATTCATCAATGAAGTTAAGTTTTTCCTTCCATAAGGAGTTCTATTTATCAAACTCATAAATAACTGTTTATATTTTTATACTCCATGCAGCTTACTAGCATAGGTAAAATGTTCTCTAGTGAGTTGACTTTAGCCTCTGCTTGGATTCACCTTTTGGTTGTGGATCTTTTTGCTGCAAGGTCCTTTATTTTACCTTTTTTATTTTCTATTCCTCTGTAACAAAATATAAACAAAAACGTACATGTATTTGATCTAAATTTGGACCTGATACTGTACTGTTTTGCTTATATTTTGTTATGGATGAAGTATTTTATGTTGGTTTTTCATTCTTTAGTTATTTTAAATCCAGGCATATTTTCCACGACGGACTGGAGAATCAGATCGAAACTCGGCATTCGGTTTCGTTTTGCTTGTTCTTTTGCCCTATTGGGATTCTTACTCATGTCATCACCAAAGCAATGACCAAAACTACAAGAAAAGAGGGTCATGGTTTATAGAGAGAAGCACAAAAGGAAACAAGTACTTTGATTGAAGATTGAGAATTTGAGGAAGTTATGATTGAGTTGAAATTACTTGTAATTTTCATTGGTATATTTTTTGGTCTTCAATCAAAATATTACCTAATAATTAGTTGTTTGTTCTATCTCAAGTGTATCTATTAGCATGAGCATCTATATAAGGTGTAAATTCTGTTGTCTCATGGAATTTTCAGCAAACTCAACATCTTGAAATTTTAAAAAAGCAAATAGCTTTTTAGGAAAGATTGGAGTTGAGAAAATATTTTTTTAATTTTTATTTTCAAATTTTACTTTGTATGTCTGTGGTTGAAATGACATTTGGTTATATATTTTTCTTTTTGATTGTGATAGAGAGAAAATGGTAGTTAATTTGAGAGAACGGATTTTCAAATATATTGAAAACAATATTTTGATATTTTTTGAATTTTCAGAAATATTCAATATATTTTAAAATGCATTTTCAAAAACTTCTGTAATATCTTTTCTGATGTTTATTTTATAAGTGGAAATGGAAATACAAAATAGAATAGTCATACACATGAAAGTAAAGTTGCTATTAATTTTCCAATCTTTCTCAAAATTCGCAGTGTAGTGCCAATAGTAGAAAACGTAATATTGACCAAATATTTTAAAAATATTATTGCATAATGTTGACTTAATATTACTATTGTATAACATGTGAGATTCTTTAAGTGACATATTATGATACAAGGAAGATAAATGCTAGTTAGAGGTGATGCATTTTCAAAATTGATAAAAACAACTCTTTTAACATTTTCATTATTTCCATAAATATATTCACTTTAAGAGAGTCTCTTTTTTATTTTGTTAGCAAATAATTTAACACAATTTAAAAAAAAAAAATATTCACAAAGTAAATAGACTTAAACTTTTTTTTTTACTAAAAAAAAGATATTTATTCATTCAAATCGGTAGAAATTACATGAATGAACAATACAATTCAAAATAAATAGCTTTTAACAGTTTAATCATTGTAGATTTTAGAAATGAAATGCCTCTCAGGAATTATAAAGTCATAAAAAGGATCACATCCCATATCATATATTGAAACACAGATAACAGGCTCAGAGATGTTAGTAAACTGAGTGCTACTTTTCACCCTATATTTCTAAAAAATCACACATTTCTAAAAAATCACACATATTATCAGACAAAATGTTCAAGTTTTACTTCAGCTGCAAATACAATAGTTCAAGCTATGGCAAGTAAACTGATTAAGATCACCTAAAAACACATGAACAATCGTATTTCCGAAGTTAAATATCGGTATGTGCTGTCTGCCACCAAATAATATTTGGTAAATTCTTGGATAAACTAACTAAATTAATTGTAGAGTCATACAGTACTAAGATTAAATCACTCAGGCATTTCTGATATATTTCAAAAGCTAAGTAAACTTGGTTTTCTTAGACTTTTCTTGAGCCTTCTTAGCAACATCATCATCATCTTCTGAAGAAGAAGCTTCTAACAACTCGTCTGGAACATCTTGAGGAACATTATGCTTTGTTATGAAATCCTTCAATATAGCCATGCTTTGTTCTTTCATGTTAACCAGTTGCTCTGATAATGAAGAAGCATTGGTTGCCTGCACAGAATATGATTCTGTGCCAAGGCGAAATGTCGCATGCACCTGAGGTTTAGGAAGCACAGAATCGCATGATTCGATTTCCATCTCTGCATTTTGAACAATTAAAGAAACAAAAAAGATAGTTAAGTGCTTCATCATTTAAAAATAGCATTGATTGCTGATGTATGATGATACCAATCAAAGACAACACAACAAAATGGATGTCATTAGCTCAAAAGTATTTCAAAACAAATCTAACAACAGGTGGCATTACATGGAAGTATCTGTTGTCAGTCTCATTCTATAAGGCTTTGTTTAGGAGCTTGGAGGGGAAGAGAAGGAAGAACTTCAAGGATAAATAGAGGAGAAAAGGGAAAGGGGAGGAAAAATAGTCTCCCACCTTGCATGGAGGTTTAGGGCTTGTTTACTTTGGTCTTTCATGTTTCCATTTTCACTAATAAAATAAATATTAGAGAAAGTATTATGGAAGTTTTTGAAAATGCATTTTAAAAATAAAAAATATTTTTGAAAAGTTTGAAAATTTTCAAAATATTGTTTTCAGCGTTACCGAAAATACATTATCACTAGTTATCTTTTCTCTATCACAACTAAAAAGGAAATTCCATAATCAAATATTGATCCAACCACCCACATACAAGCAAAAATAGAAAATGAAAATTGAAAATGTTGTTAGAAAGTAAACCGACCCTTATTATTCTTAATTGGACCAAAACCCTCTAATATTGGAGGAGCTCAAAAAGTGCATTGAGAAAAAACTTCAAGGATTTTTAAAGGGTTTTGAATAAATTTCTAAATCTTCCTCGTCTCTTTATAATACTCTCAAACAAAAAAAATATTAGTTATAACTACTCATAACTGTAAGTATTCTTTTTCCATCAATTCAAAAAACACTTTCAAATAAGGTGAAAGATTTCTTTTCCTCCTAACTACAAAACAAAATTGAAGTATTTAAGTTGACAAAAAGCTTTACATAACTCCAAATCAAGCTTAACAATGGTCCATTTGGAATTTTGGATTACCTTCAATCTCATGAGGACTTCTCAACTGAGAAAGCCAGAAAGGTAGTTGTATCTGAACTAACCAAATAGGCTTCTGAAATAATTCGTAGTTGCATTAAAACTATTTTTTTTCTTTCCAGAAAGGTTATAAATGCTTACTGAAAACTTTAAGCTACTACATAGAAGGCTGAATCTATTGATAAAAAAAAAAAAGAAGAAGGCTGAACCTGTGATTTGTATTTATGTATTTTGAAACACCATAACTAGATGAGAAAAAAAAAAGCCAAAAATCAATCAAGCTTCTAAAATTTAAAAACACAATCATATGAACTAACCAACAAACAAACAAATGAAGGACTTAAGCTCAACTCAGCCCAATATCCTCAAGAAGTCAAACATACGCAGTTTAAAGGAGTAAATAACCAATTTGATCTTTAAAATTATAGGACTGTATCAACTTAGTTCTCTAATTTATCAATATTTCAAAATGATTCTCAGAAATCAAAATATTAAACAGGTTTGTCCCTCTCTTAATATCTACAAGGACTAGGGGATAGAAGGTTGGTTTGGTGGCTGGGGTGGGGGAGTTAGGAATTGGAGTGACAAGGAGGTCGTGAGTTTGATCTCCACTCTCAACAAAATACTAACAATAACAATACTAATTACTAACATTGGCCGTTGCAAAAAAAAATTGCAACTACTATAATGACATTAAATTTGTAATGTCGAAGATGAACTTGAAACAATATGGATGAAGATGAACTTGAAACAATATGGATAATGTCATGGATGCATTTGGTAATAGATCCATTCTTAAGAACAAACTCCATTAACAATTTACAATTCCAAAGATTATTTTGAAATATTGATAATATAGAGGACTAAGATTACACTGACCAACATTTTTCAGAGACTAGCTTGAGTATTTACTCCAGTTTTAAAGTTTAGCACAATTTCTCATACCAAGCACACAGACAGAGACATTTCATCAAACAGTTTATATACATCTTCAAATAGTAATAACAAAAACAACACCTTCACAGTTTCCACTAACTGAACCAACCAACAAGAGTAATTGAATGAATAAAACAATAATATTGAGAAATATTCAAACAACAACACAAAATTGAACACAAAAATCATGGACATGAAACATACGAAAAACAACAGGTTTTTGCCGTTTATTACCTTTGTCTCAGAATCAAGTCAAATGGCTCAACAACGACACGATTTGGTTCCCGTTTTGTGGTAACATTAAATAATCAGAATTTAATTTAATTTAATACAATATAAACTGTCTCGGCCCATTTAACCAAATTTGGGCTTTGAGATCCAAACCGGACTATTTTTTTCTACCTATCTTTTACAAAATTATTTGACCAAAAACCAATCTTTTACAAAATTAAAAATAATTATATATGAAATAAATAAAGATGCACCGTCACTATAAACTTTATTATCTCATCACACGGTTTTGAAACTATGTAAACTGTTATAAAAAGTAACTATGTAATCAATGGTCTGTAATTGCAGTCAATGTAAAATGATTTATACTAATAATGTATGGTCATTAAATTCTTATATCATTGCAAATCAACTTTTTAATAACATTTAATAAAAATTACTATTTTGTCATATTTTAAAATTAATATAGATAATAGAAAAAAGAATTATTAGATGATAATGTATGTTGATAAAAATCTTAAATGTGTATATAGAACAAAAGAAGGGTTTAGTTTTTTTTAGATGAAAAGCTTTTGAAGGTTTAAAACAAGTAAAATAAAAACTAAAACTAACTACAAAGAAACATATCTAGATAAGATAGGGAAGCTCCTAACAAGTCATAAAAAAAATTAAAAATAAAACGTGGCTTATTCCGTTACTTCGTATGTTTTCAAAAGTTCTTAATTAATATGTTTGAATTGACCAATTCAAAGAGTATTGGGATGGAAAAAGACGCCACTTAAATAAATAGGTGGAGCTCACTACTAGGTTGATTTAATACTCAAACATTTATAAAGTGGATAACTCCTCAAATTGAAGTCAGCAATAATTAAAAATAATAATAATAATGAACTGTGTTTTATTAGGCTTGACCCACGTGTATGAGAGAAGATTTTGGTGATGGATGATTGTGTAGCAAACATTTCCATTTTGTTATCATTTTGTTTCCACTAATAACGCTTAAATATTTGAAGATATTTTAATTAAATTAGTAGTTTTTAGTAAAATATTGATTAGATGTTCTTTTTATAAGATTAGGTTAATTTATACTGGAATTATGTTGTTTGGTGTTAATTTTGTCCAAGATATAATTAATTGACAAAGTTTGGGTAAAATGCTACATCAATGTTGCAGCATCCCTACGAGATAGTAAGGCTCATAACATGACAACTTTATCTTAGGGGCACAAGTGACGCCTTACCACTCAATGACACATTAAATGAATATTTCAGTTATCGTATCACTTTATTCTATTAGGCCAATGATTAGTTTATGAATAAAGACATGATAGACACAAAAAGGAGAGACAAAATTAGTCTAAAAGTATCATATATGAAAGACAATAACTATAGACCTAAAAGAGATGACAAAAATCTTATTTTTAGAATCTCTTAATAGACCTAACCTCCACATCACTCCATCATCACCATCCTTCATTTCTACCCCATTTGGAAGCCCTAATAATGGACTTATAAAAAGCCTCTTCTGCCATTTTTATCCATTTGGCTATTTATGCCGTTTTACTCATTTCTTTGATTATTAGGACATAAGAGTGCATGCTCCCAATGTCTCTAAAGCACTACGTTTTTTTCTCGACCATCATGCATCGCTCCAACCTTCTATTGTCACTTTCTTACAAGCAAACAAATAGTTCAAAATCTCAATATGAAAACACTTCATTCTTTTTTTTAATAATATGAAGAAAAAAAAATGATGGGCCCTATATTATCTCTAAATTGAGAAAACTACATCAAGTTCAAAATTCAAAACTAGCTCTAAATTAAAATATGTTTCGTGTAATAATATGAAAAAATTGATGTAGTTTTTTAATCAACGACAATAGATATTGAGTTTATCTAAATGAAAACAAATAAAAATGTTTATAAGACTAGACATGGTACACTTTGTGGCCTTTGGGAGGGTACCATGGCGTCGTGAAAAGCACAAATGCATAGCTACCAAAGAAGGAAGTGGAGGGATTAGGATTTGCCGGAGAAGATGAACATTTGGCCTTTTTTTAAAATTAAATTTGGGATGAATTGATTAATTAATTATTAATAAAGATTGAAGCATAAATTATCAGATTATTAATTTAATTATGTTTTAATTTCTCAACAATGTCACATTAACAAAAAGAGCCATGTGATACTTGCCACATGAACATCGTTAGGTCAACAAAGTTAACAATATAGACAAAGTTAACATTATTAATATTAAGTTAAAATATTTTTTAGTCATTTATTTTTTATTTAGTATTCATTTTGCTCCTTTTTTTTATTTGTTTTGGTCTTTTTTTATTCGTTTCAGTCTTTTATCTTTTACTTTAATCTTCGTTTTAATCATTTATGTTTCACAAAAGTATATAAATTTGTCATGTTATTAAGGATTTAAAAAAATTAAGTGAAAGATAAGAGGCTAAAATAAATAAAAAAATATAGGACCGAAAAAAGAAAAAAAGATAAATGATCAAAACGAATATTGAATAAATATAAATAAGCCGTAATACTATTTTTTTTTTGCTCGTAGAAGATATGGTAAATATCACTAAAAACTCACAGACAACCGCGAGGTTTCAGATTTGAACTCATACATGATGTTCAACCTAACACATTTGAGAAATCTACCCCCTTAAAAAAACACATACAAATACAATTTTACCCCCTACAATTTGATAGTCAAATTTTTCTAAATTATTAACATTTCGACAATTTCAATTTTTTTTAAAAAATATTATACAAAAATTGCATTCTGGAAGTTTCGCATTAATCCAAATTTTTTAAATTTAAAAAAAGAATATGAAAAATTGTATTTCAGTTTTGAAAAAAATTTAAACTTTTGAAAAAATTGCATTTTGGAAGTTTCACATTCATTCAAAGTTTCGAAAATCTTAAAAATTTTAGAAAAATAGCATTTCGGAAGTTTAACATTTATTCAAAAATTTTAAAACTTTTGGAAAAGTTTCTCGAATTTATATTAATTTGAATTGTTAGTCTTTTTTCTCTTTATCATCTTTCACCGTAAACCTATTTTTCCAAGCCTAGGTTTATATTCAAATTTTTGGATATTTCTTGTTTTAGTTTTAGATTTGTTTTGTTTTTTAATTTGGGTTTTTTTGGCATTTTTTTAAGTTTATTATAAAGATGATGAAGAAGATGAAGATTATAATTTGTGTTGTTAGAAGAAGAAAAAACATATCATTTGAAATTCTAAACCTCTTTCAATTGTGATTTTAATATCTTCATGTAGTTTAAAATGAAAATATTCTTCTTGACACCCATAAAAACAAAACCAAAATCTACAAGCAACTCATGAAAAATATTGAAATCCACAAAAAATCTCTATAACATTTACCGGGCACTAAATAATCTTGAAAAAAATATTAAAAATGGATTGAACAACTCATTTATTTATTTACAACAACTCATATTTTCTTATTGTAACGATAAAATTTTTGTTTTAATTTTTCTCATAGTCGATGTTTACCACAAAATTTAAATTTAAAGTGTTTTTAAACACGTCAAAGAGGAAGAGGGTAAAGAGGAAAATGATAAAGAAGTAAAAGATAAAAATAGTAAAAATTATTTTAAACTTAAAGGACTATACGCGTGTTTTTAAAAAAGTTATAAGTACGAGAATCATTTATTTTTATAATTTATGACGTCAGCACCACTAATCATTTATTTTTATAATTTATGAGGTCAGCACCACTAGACATATAGTTACAATTACTTAAAAACTAAAGTTGCAAAAGAATTTGTCACTTAAACCACCAAATTAGAAAGAAAGAAAAAAATAAAAAGGTAATGAAACTATTGGAATAAGGAAGGAGAAGAAAGGAAAAAAACTTTGAAGAAGAATCAAGCAGCAATGGCAATGACAATGTGTATTTCTGTTTCTTCAATTTTCAAAGTCTCTTGTTACAGTTATAATAAGGCAGTAACTGTATCAGTTCAAAAGAATGAGAAGATGAGTGTCCCTTACAATCTGAAAGAGGGACAATTTCGTATTTTCCATGAACTCTCTTCTTCTGGTTTGAAGATGGAGGTAATTGTTCAGAAGAAGAAGAGGAATGAAAGTAGAAATCCACCTTTGGTTTTTGTTCATGGAAGTTATCATGCTGGTTGGTGTTGGGCTCAACATTGGTTACCTTTCTTTTCTTATTATGGCTTTGATTGCTATGCTCTTTCCTTGCTAGGACAGGTCCTACTCTCTCTCTCTCTCTCTAAACTACTTCTTTCATGATTATGCTTTATGAAGAGTTTGTTTAGATTTACTTGTGTGTCATTTGGTTTCCATTGGATAGATTTTTGAAAATTGTTCAAAATCTAATAATGTGTTGGTACCTCAAAATGTCATATGCATAAAATGGGGTGATTTGATTTCCTCCAACATGTAAAATGATGGCACACTTCATATTAAGTTCTTCAATGAACATCATTTGATAGGTTCTCAATCCAAATGCAATATTGTGCATGTACATGCCATATATTTCATGTTTGTGTTAAATGTTTTGTAATGTTTAGTGCTGTGGGTTATTATGAAACACTGACACAAACATTGTACACGAAACTAATACATAGACATTTGTAATAATTTAAGAAAGTGGAAGTGTCGATGCTACGCAAAAAGGTCATTTAGTTCATGATTGCCAAGTCAAGTGAAGTGTAGTATGTTAGGGTTTAATAAGTACAATGCAATTTGATCTTCAGTTAGGTTATGGAATTGCTGCCACACCGCCTTCATTGTCATCTGCACTTTTAAACATGTGATAATTATATTATACTTTTGGTGATGTCACATTATTTATTTGATTATATGCAATTGTTCTGTCATGTATTCTAATTGGGCAGGGCGAAAGTGATCAACCGGCTGATACAGTTGCTGGTACACTTCAGGTATAGTGCTTCTCCCTTTACTAGTTGAGAATTATTCATATATCAACTTTCAATTTTTGTGTGTAATAATTTGGACATATTTCATTATTATGGAGGGTCTATTTGAATTGACTAATTTGAGTTTATATATTGGCATAAGCACATGTGAGTTTGTTTGAGAGAGCTTATGTAAACAGTTTATAACATATCCATAAGTTTTTTTCCGCTTATTTCGATAAACTTTGTAAGATAGCATATTAAAACAAGTTATAGCTTATATGAACACAATTTGACTCTATTTATCTTTGTTATAGAAATGTGATAAGCGCTTGTGTTATAAACGTTTAATTAAGTTGTTTATCGAAACAGGATCAAGTTCATATACTCTTATGGTTTCCTGTTTTACCATGTTTTGCAGTAGACACACGCAAGAGATATTGCAGATTTTATTCATCAAAATATAAGATCACCACCTGTCTTGCTTGGACATTCATTTGGAGGACTTATTATTCAGTATTATATTTCCAATTTAGGAAATGACAAACTCAAAGGTACTTTATGATTCTTGCTTATTCATGCACTTGATTCTTCGAAAAATGGTTGAGTTAGAGGAATCTGGATTCCAGTATCCTATAATGGTTAATTGTTTAGAATCATTTACACCAAATTCTATTTCCAGCTCCCATGCATGAAAAATGAAAACATCATAGTGAATGTTGCCAAATAAAAGGTGTTGCCTTTAAAACACATGCACGCGCGCACATATTTGGAGTTGAATATTGTATTTAAGAATTGTTTTTGATATAATGTGAATGAATCAATAGCAAAAGAAAATTCCTCACAATACACCAGATCTGGCTCGGAAGTTGTTCATAGTCAATGGGAGCTTACTAATAGTGAGGAAGCCATAACCTCTATCAGATTGCATATTTGTCTATCTGTCTTGGGAAGAGAGAATCATCACCCGTTTCCTTATTTTTCTTCGATAATTGAGTTGACTATCTTTGTGGCATTTTTTGTACAAGTTCGCAAAGAGGCTAGACGAGTGGAATGCCACATACACATGCATATGTGCGTGTGCGCACACACTCTTGTACGGTGATTTCTCATATTTGGTTTGCTATGCTAATTCTGTTTGTTTCATTCTATAATAGAAAATTTATACCCGGAGCTTAGAGGAGCTGCCCTTGTTTGTTCTGTACCTCCTTCTGGTAATAGGTAACTAACTAAAATTTCTAGTGTTTTACTATTGTTATTTTTCAAGATAGAGAAAGAATCATTCAATATGACTACATTGGTTGAGAGTTTTTCTTTATTTTTGTTAGTGGACTAGTGTGGCGATATCTCTTGTCCAAGCCAATAGCTGCCTTCAAGGTATTTGAATTGCCTTTTCTGTATAGTGTGAATGTTCCTTTATTTTATATGAAGCACTGACACATACACGGGCACCGAACATGACACTAACATCGATAATAATTTAAAAAGTGAAATGATTGAATATAATTATTTGTGCTTGTGTCGATGTTTGACACTGACACCAAACACACCTTCATTCCAAACTGTCAGTGCTACAAAGTTTATTTATCTTCTTATATGCATATATCCACCATTTGGCAGGTGACATACAGCTTGGCAGCAAAAGGTTTTCAAAGCTCTCTTTCTCTTTGCAAAGAGACATTTTTCTCAGCCTCAATGGAGGATCATGTTGTTAAAAGGTTTATTTTCCTGGAATTAATCATTCTTTCATGAGCACTTCCTATTGCAATTTGACTTGGAAAGATGATGTTTGATGATACATTGACGGTAGACACTAGATTTTCGTTGAGAGTTCCGCGTGAAATGGCCTGAAAATGTGTTTATAAGTAGAAGACATCTTTCACCTTACATGTCGGTTTTGTATGGTTGAGTTAGGTTAGGTCTAACCCAAATTTTTAGATGCTACTAAAGTGTATCCAAGATCTGTTGGACTACCCACAATCAAACCACTTTAGTCACACTCAAAATATCTAGTCCTGAGCGTGTGGGGGTTGTTGATAGTCCCATAGGATATAGTATGAAAATGTGTTTATAAGTGGGACACATCCCTCAGCTTACAAGCCAACTTTGTTGGTTGAATTAGGCACAACCCAAATTTTAAGATTTTTTATAGAAAAAATGGAAATTAAACTATCAATTATGGAAATGAACCTAGTCATCTACCAAAACATTATCAGTTGTAACTAGATATTATCAGCATCATGGCGGTGCATAAAGTAAGAATGGAAGACCTTTAGCATATGAGGCCATAATGCATGTTTTTTTTGTCATGGAATGGTGGTTAACAATAATATGACCATGATATGTCTTAATTATTTTTGTTGGTTTTTGTAAAATGAGTAAATTTTGTGTCTAAGAAGATCACACACCTTTTATTTATAATGATGCTGCAATAATTTCATTCAAATGCCTAGGAAGTTGTATTGACTAGGACTACTAACAATTAGCCTAGGATGTTGCACAATCAAGGAAAAATAAAAACATACACTGAATTTTAATAGTTTTGAAGCTTATTGAAGGCCTAAAGTCTTTAATTTTTTTAATTTAATTTTATTTAATATTTCAGATATCAAGAACTAATGAAAGAAAGTTCAAGGATGCCATTGTTTGATTTAAGAAAGCTAAATGCTTCACTTCCAGTTCCTTCAGTGCCAAACTGTCCTCTTGAAGTTCTTGTTTTGGGTGCAAACAATGACTTCATTGTGGTAAGCTCTATGTCTAATAAATAGTGAAGTAACTAATGATTATGATCTAGTTCGTGGGCTATTAGAAGTATAACACACTCCGGTGTGATCCTCACAGACAAGAATTCAGTTTGATAATGATCAAGTGACTTTGCTTCTTTGGCTCGAAACAAGGATGTTTTTTTTCCTCCATTGATCTTGAACCTATTTGGATTGACTTATTTGAGCTTAACCACTAGCATAGACTATTTCAGACAACTTATGACATGTTCATAACTTATTTTTTGCTTATTTCCATAAGCTCTATAAGATCGCTTATATAAAACTAGTTTGACTTTATTTTACCTTTTATTATAGAAATAACTTACAAGTACTTATATGATAAATGCTTATGCTATAGCACTGGCATTTCTGATCAAAAGTGTGTCCCGATTTCCGAATACTAACACAACACTGACACATTGATTATATTCAATTAATTTATTTTCTCAAATTATTACCAGTGTCGACGTGTCAGTGTCGTGTCCGAGTGTCTGTGTCATTATTGTCCTTCATCGAAACAGGGTCATTGAATAATCATTGCCTAGTCATCTTATCTATCAATATTTCTTCTGCAACATTGGCTTGAGTTTTGTTTGTGTACTTTTTGTTGGTTATAGGATTCAGAAGGACTTAAAGAAACAGCAAAATTTTATGGTGTGTCACCTATATGTGTTGAAGGAGTTGCACATGACATGATGTTGGACACTTCATGGGAGAAAGGTGCAGAAGTTATTCTTTCATGGCTAAATGGTTTACAAAAGTAAGGAGGAACATAGCAGAGGAAATGTTTAGTTCATTTTCTCATTTTGGTAGGAGTGATTGCTTAAACTCATTACAAATGATTGACAAGTTTCACCAAGCTTCAAGCTGAGGCAACAGAGTCACAATGAGATGCAATTTGTGTAAAACTCATTTCCTTAGCAGATATGTTGTGCATTTAGAGTGTTGTGTCAGTGATTTTTTGTTTCATTCTTTGATATGCTTTTTTATTACAAGACAGAAACTTCTGCTAAGTATGTGTTTCGGTTTTAATTTTAGATGTCTTAAAATTGATTAATTGATTTTGTATCTAGAAGTTTGAAGATAGGATTTGTAACTTTTGGCTCCAAAGTCCAAACACGATTATTGTTCTACTCAAGTTTACGGAAATTATCCAAACATAAATTATTTTATATTTATCTTACATTTAAATAAAAATAATTTTACTAAATCAATTCATTTAAAATTAAATTGTCACTTCACAACCAAATACACACTAAGTGTATGTTTGGAACTTTTGAATGTCTCAAAATTAATTTGAGAGGTATCTAGTTGTATTTGACAAGTATGGACGTCCTCAAGTGAATTTGATTTTACTTTTTAAATTGATTCTAACTTAAAATTAAAATTTGTAACTCTTGATTTAATATGTGATTTCTACACTCAAATTTATTATCCAATTGGTTTTTTTTTTTTTTGTGACAATTATCCGACTCATGTTTACGGAAACCTATTCAAACATAAATCATCTTATATTCTACTAACTTGTAACGAAAATTAAGTCTTCAAAATCAATTTTTGTCACTTGCGGAACAAAGACACTAACTATTTCATGGACTGTAAGTCTGCAATTAGCATATATAATCTCAATAATTTCTACTGAATATTTACTTCGTATTGTTTAATATTTTCCGTGTTTTGTTTCCAAGTAAATTAGTTAAATATATTAAAAGTTGAGCTTGTTACTCATCTAAAATCTTCACTTGTATCCAAAGTACTACTTCCAGAATTTCTAGCTGGTTGACTTTATCTTGTTTGCTATTGCAATCCAACTTTTCTTTACTTTGCATAATGGTTGACCCAAATAAATAGTTATTACCATTGTTTTAAAAAGATTATATTGAAATCAATACTTAAAATATATTTACCAATCAATAGACCAAATATATATATATATATATACACACACACACTTATCAAGCTTCGCATTTTATGTTTATTTATAATATATAGTTTAAATCAACTAGTTCAACCAGAAGCATCATAAACACAATATTTGGAAGCACTTCACTTATTTATATAAATAATAAATGATGATTAAGAATACAACTAAAAAGGAATACAACTACAATGAACTTTTATCTCAGCCTCTATGTGATCTTATTAATGTTACATGTATACACTAAACTGCTGCTATTACATATAACAACACATAATTGCATTATTGGACTCTCATATGACAAAAATAATAAATAATTAATAATTAATAAAGCACTTGCTAAACTTAAGAATCTTTAAAAAAATTGCTATTAATCCCTGTTCTGTACAGATGCAACTCGGATTCACTC
Organism: Cicer chorassanicum; assembly: GCA_037974735.1. Lineage (NCBI taxonomy): Eukaryota > Viridiplantae > Streptophyta > Magnoliopsida > Fabales > Fabaceae > Cicer > Cicer chorassanicum. The sequence continues at coordinate 1,137,340 of JBBPBP010000003.1, forward strand.
GCGACGCTAATCTCGGTGTAAGCAGCGGCGAAAAGAACATCACCTTCGGTGATTGCATATACTTTAGGCGATCCTGTGTTCATCACTCCTTCTCCGGCCGTGACCAAAAAGATGGAAGGACCCAGAACAGCCGGGAACACAACTCTTTCCCCTTTCGGGAGAATACATCGATCAATTTCGAATTCCTCGAATGGAGGGATGTATTTATTTACGTATGGATTCATAGAAACTCCTCGCAAAATCTCGGGAAAACCCTGTGACAAAATAGAGAATAATAGTGAGTTTAAAATCGAGTCTCGCGTATGCATGCCATATATTAAGTTTCATTTTTAAAAACTATGTCTTTCCTCAAAATTGAGACTATGATAAATGCAAAATGAATCCTCGGTAGTCGGCTTTATGGTGCACCCGGCTGCAGAGGATCCAAGTTCTGATAATGTACATGCCAAGTAGTATGGTATGCATGCACATGCTCACAATTGAGTTAACATCACACAAAGTTACAATTAAATAACCAAGCAAGCAATCCATGTGACATGAGAAATCCAAGGTGCAAGAAACATAAGAGAATAATGCACCAAATATCAATGCAAATGAATTTATGACCAATATGAAATTTAAATGAAAAGATCAGTTGAACCAAGAAACAAGTACTGAAAAGCTATCCAAAAAAATGAAACAACTTAAGACATATGCATAAGTTGTTTTCAACTTATTTCCATAAACTCTCCAAGATAGCTTACGAAAATAACTTACAGCTTTTATGAAAACAGTTTGAGTTTGACTTATATAACTAACGTTTATAATATAAGCGCTTAATTAAGCTATTAATTCAATCGGTGTCTTAATGTTTGTCAAAAAGTTGCGGTAATAACCTAGATGTATGGTTTACCTGCTTGTATGTGAGCATGGAACAAAGAGTCGGGACATCTCTGTGTTTGGGAGTCAGGCCGGCTCGCACAACATTGTCAGAAGTTGCCATGCATTCAACACACTCTCCGGATAAATATGCATGTGGTTCGTTCGCCCCTAGGAACAACGCCTCGCCAGGACTGAGTTTTACATGGTTCAAAAAGAAAGCCGCTATCACACCTATATCAGACGGGTATTGATTTTCCAACTGCAGCACCAGCTGCTCCTTTTCTGTCAACTGCCTCACCTGATGCAAAATGCGAATATACGGTATCGATCAATCATGCTATTGCAAAAAAAAAAAAAAAACTAAGATTATCCTACTAACTTTCACAAAGAGTGTATGATATCCAACTAACTTCATTTGATTTAGCGTCGAATCCAAAATCTTAAAACCAAACTGATTAAGTAATCAACCAACCTTGCTTTCCCTATGCAATCGATTTTTCAATCTGTTTACTGCATCGGTTACTATCTCTTTACTAGCTGACATGAGGTGTGTGAACACTGCCTGTAGAACAGGTTTAACCTTCCCTTCACCATTCAGATCACTAGTTTGTAAGACAAGGTTTGCGTTTGCAGCACCAACCAGTTCGACAACTTCGGGAACGGTATGAAGCACAGCCTTAAGCTCCTAGATACAAAGACAGAAAATTGAACATCGACTCGAAGTGAATAACAATAAAATGAAGCATTAGAATAAATCAGTACAAGATTATTTTACATCTACCATAAGCAAGCAATTATTATACAGACAGGAAAAAAGGCGAAAATAGAACCGAAAATAATTAACTGAATTATGAACATTTTTAAAAGCAAAAATCAATTTGTGTCAAACTACAAAATTATTCTCCGAGTAAGATTTCGGTTTTCAAGCAGTCAAAAGCAGCTTAAGCAACAGTCTTTCTTGACTGAACAAATAGACACTCGAATAAGACTTAAGACAATGCAATTGACAAGAAAACAGAATTAAAATCTTGTCGTGGAGAACAAGAATGACAGATATAAATCATCGCAAGACCAAAATTTAAAATCTGTGAGCTAATTAAATGGGTTCCCTACATCCATAAATCTAAGCTGGTCACTGTTATGACAATTAATAAATACACTATCATGTAGAGAATAATTGTTAGTTAAGGTATCATGCAGTCACATCATTAAGGAATTATACCTAAGTCCGAACAGATGGAAAGTTAAAATCATACTAATGAACATCGAAATTTTTAAATTTTTTTAAAGAAATTACTTTAAACTAACAAATCAAATCAAATCATTAACTAATTCATAAAAAAACACTAGTTTACTTGTCATCCATAACAGTACTTAACACAAAAACTATTTTCATCTTATTTTAAGGCTCAAATTCACATCAACTATTTTAAAATAGAAAAACAAGACAACACAATCAGTTCCCTTAACATCAACAATGAATCATTCTTGACACAGTCAATGAAAACAAAACTCAATTATAGTTGTAGCACCGACACTTCTTATCGAAGGTGTGTCTCGATGTCAACATGCCAGTGTCAATGTGTCCGGTGTCCATCACCGTGCTTCATACTTATTACTCTCATAATACTTAAAAAATAAAAAATCAATAAATCAAAATCCAAAGAATAATTGAGTACCTTAAGAGTGATAAATCCACAAAGAGCCTCAAAATGTGTGATAGCAAGAGCCATCTCAGGTTTATGATTCCCATCCTTATAAACATCAGGCAGCAATTTATGCAGTGTCCTAGCCAACTCCTTATCAGGGTGAGCTTGTATAGACAAAGCCTTCCCCACAGACAGTACCTATTACATGAAAAAACAACACAAAAAATCAAACTTTTTTTAAAAAATCTAAACACTATATCATAACCCGATATCTGAAAACAACTCAAAATTAAAGCTTTATATGGTACCAAATCTTTGTTAATTCAAACTTTCACTTCAGTTAATGACAAGCCATTCGAGAAAATCCGAGTTTGAATCCTATCTTGAAAAATCATTGTTCAAACTATACTTATCACTGACCGAGCTCTGGATTATCAGATATCTTTAAGGTAGGAAATGATTACCATGACAAAATCACATAGGATATCACCAACACCAGACCACTATTTGCAATTGAACTTTTAATCAGAACCATAACACAGTCCAAATATTGCACAATTATGTAAGTATATCCACACAGCTAATTAAAATTATCAAAACAAAAATGTTGAAAATAAAACAATAATAATCAAAGAATAGAAGAAAGAAACACTTTCTTGTTCTCACAAAATCTAAACACCTTTGCATGACTCCATTTCTAAAACAGCTCAAATTTAAAGCTTTATAGAGTACTAAATCTTTGTTAGTTCAAACTTTTACTTCAGTTAATGTCCAATCAACCCGAAGTCGAATCCCAACTCGAACAATTCTTGAACAAACTTTACTTACATCTCAACCGAACTCTGGATTACCATATAGTCAAGACAAAAAAACTTTTGCTAAAACAACACAAGATTCAAACTTTTTCTCAAATTAATATTGGTGACATGTCAGCGTCGTGTCAGTATTTGTGCTTCATAGTCTAAACCCATCTAGAATAGTGTTTACAAATCGTTCAAGTGAATCTGAATTCGAATCATGGCTAGAACAATCTTCGTCAGACTTTACTTAAGTCTCAACTCAACCGAAAGGATTAAGACTAAAAACAAAAGCTTTAGCTAAAAGAACAAAAAATTCAAACTTTTTCTAAAATCTCAACACCCATTTGAACCCAAAAAAAAAAAAATGAAAAGGGTATTGACAAATTCACATACCTTGAACAAAAAAGGCAGATCAGAGCCCCATTTCTGAACAACTTTATGACCAAGCAAAAAATCAGGGTTATCTGAAATCCAATCCTTGAGAGTAACAGTTTTTCCATCATTATCAGATACAAGAAAAGAAGGACCTGAATCGTGAGTACCAATCCAAAGTTCAGCATAAGGCTTAATTGGATCGAATTGAGAACCAGAATTGAGTTCAGAGAGTCTTGCAACCTGTGAAAGTTGACCTGGTAAACCCCAATCGTAATTCTTCACTGAAAAATGAAGCCTTTGGAGAGAATATTGATGATTTGAACCATTTGAAATTGAATCTTCCATCTTGTGTTTTTTGATTAGAGAAAGGAAAATGAGAATTGAGATTGAGTCATTGTGGTTGTATTTGAAGGGTGAGTAAAGAGAGGGAAATTTGTAGAGAGAGAAAGGGTTTAGAGAGAGAAAGATTGCGTAAAAGAATCAAAAAGGAAGAGGTGAATTGTGTCTTCTTCTTCTTCTTTTTCTTGTTGACGGTTAATTTTTCTTTGTGATCTTCTTATCTTGTTCTTCACGGTTTGTTGTTGACGAGAAATTTCATGCACGAAGACACAAACGTTAATCTTATGAAACTTCTTACTTCTTAGCATACTTCGAGATTCTTGTCTCAAACTGAAATTGCTGTACCAATATTCTACTCCTCCATCACTGATATAATACAAGATCTGATTAAATCACAAGATTTAAAAAAAAAGTTTCATGATTTTGGGTTTCTTCTAGCGAAAGAGGAGATTAGACTCTGAATTCAAAATTAATTAAAAGAGGGGTTCATATTGAGTATTGACGTGTGCTGATGAATTTATATTTAGTATTTGATACGACTCAAAGATAAAATATATATATATATATGTTAATATCAAATATTTTTAGATAATTTAGTGATGCTTTAAGTTTTTTAACTAATTTATTTAATTTAAATTGCTTTAAATTTATTACTTGTTTTACTAATTTAGTAAAAAAAATCTATCATAATCAAGAGTTAAGAATAGTTAAACATATGTTTGGACACATCATTTAGGCACGTAAAAAAAATATAATTGAATAATATGTATTTTAAAAATGATTAAATTATATATATATATATATATATGTGTGTGTTTAACTGTTTATACAAGAATTATTCAATAAGGAAATAATTAATATTATTAAAAAAATTGAAATCAGTCTCTTAAAAAGTAAAAATGTATTTTTATCTCTTATATTATATTATTATATTTATTTTAAATTATTATTACTTTTTAAAAATCATTGTGATTCGTTGTATACTTCTATTTATTTTCTCAAATGTATATATTAAATTACAATAAATTTTAAAAAAAATAAAAATATATTTTTAATCATCTTATTTTATTTTGTGTTTATTTTAATTAATAACCGGAAATAGCGATTGGTTTTAGCACATTATTTTTGAAACAACGACTTATTAAAAGGAAATAAGAGTGCCAATTTTTGTCATGTTTTTCATTTGGTTTTGCAGTTTGGGTTTGCAACTAGCTTATTATTATTTTCTAAACATGGTTCACGTTGACATATTCTTTTAGTGGGGTCTACTTACTTCCATTGAATAATGGTTTTATAAACCAATTGAAGAAATGATGCTCGTGTTAGAGGCCAATTGAGTTATTAATTTAACTAAGATATATAAATATAATAAATAGAATTTGATTATGCTAAAAGAAAATAGAATTTGAGCGAAGATTTGATAATGACAGAATGGCACTATATATAACATTGATACATTTTTTTATGAGATATAATATTTATACCTTTGTTGATTTATATCTAAACTAGTGTATTTCTTTGACAATCATCGGAGTTATTTATAAGATTATTATTCGTTTATGCATAATATTTATAAAAAATTATATACTTTATAATTATAATCTTATACCGATTAAATATTTTATAGAATATAAATATATATAAATTCGATTGTAAA
>JBBPBP010000003.1:1149476-1172823 GCA_037974735.1 Cicer chorassanicum
TATATAATTGGCTAAAGAAATGTGGAAAGATAAAATGATTAGGCCACTTAAAATTGATGTGAAAATAAGTACATACATTGCAAGGAAAAAAAAAAATTAGAAAAAGGGAGAGATTATTCAAACACATTTGTTAACTCCAATTGTTTGATAAATAGATAAAAATAAATAAATAAACTGTTAGGAGTGACACTGGTATTTTCAAACATGTTTGTTGAAGCAAATTAATGGGACACATCAGATTTTTGCAGATGTGAAAGATTTTTACTGAGAAGACAATAGTATAGTTGAGAGGTTGTTTTAATAAATTATAAATAGATCGGTGAACACTTCATTATTAATCATGTTTGTGCCTAAAGGTGATACTTATTCATGTTCATGTGTTTCAATATGTCTCCAATTTTATAATTTATTGAATATTTATTTCATAAATTTAATGCTAATGATGACCTATTGAAATGTATTCGAGATGAAACAATCAAAATAAAGTTTCTTACCGTTATTACAAGGTCATATCATGATAAAAATAGATGAAAGATGATATTTGTATCGAGATATGAAAGATGTGACGTATATAAAGATGAGTGTGAGTGCTCATTCAAATTGTGAAGTAGACTTTTGAGCATCACTGTTTGAAAAATTAGTGTAATGTGTGGACTACATAATCATGTGATGATAAAAATACTAAAAAAATTATCCATATGTAGGATGTCTAAGTGGTGCGTAGAGGAAATTTGTTAGTCATATGACAAAAAAACACGATCAAATGTGTAGGATGACAAAAATTCCTACCAAAAAATATTCTTCTCACATTGCAATAATTAAAGAAGGCATGAGAACGTGAGTGCTATCAAATATATTTACAATGAATGTAAAAATATAATAAATGTGAGAGGAGTCATAGATCATAAACACAATATCTCATTATAAAATTGTTGTTAGATAATACATGAATTAGATGGATTCAATGGTGGATAATTGGATCGAATTGGTCACTTATACCATGCTTAGCCTTATAGTTGTCAAATTAAGGGCCTATATCTGCTGTCTTGGGCTCACTTTTTTGCTTATGTGTCTTGATCCAGAGTGATTTGTATTTTATGAGGTGTAAAAAGCAATTCACTTATATACCTAAGTTGGATATAATTTACTGTTAACAAGCATTACTCATATATAGAGGATAAAATGCCTTCTTTTTTTCTAAGTCATTCTTAATAGTATGCTAAACACACCCCCACTCCCCCCAATTTTTCAGTAATATACCGAAAGTTGATTTTTGCTAGTGCTATTTTATCGGATGTCAATTTTCAGTAGTGCAAAATTAACTAAAATGCATAATCATAAGCCAATTTTCGATAGTATATTTAATATTTTGTGAACAAAAACAGAAACGAACAAACAATTACCTAATAATACTAAGTTTCAAAGATAGAAAGGACTCATTTGTTTTTTTTTTTCTCTTCATATTTATTGGTTAATAAAAAGGATAGAAAGTCTATGTCAAAAAAGAAGTAAATAGAAAGACATTAATTCTTCTTGCATTTTTTTTTTGTTATTAAAAAATGTATATATTTGCTTATTACAAAATTTTAAAGTCCCAATATTATTATACATAAATTTTATTTTAGACACTAATCTTCTCATCTCATCTTATTTTGAAATTTGCACATTATTTTTCTTCAACTAATTAAGGTATTTAATGGAAAAACACGCCGTATATTAAGTGTAAAATAACATTGTTTGAGTACATGAATAACTCTAAAGCATCAATCCATAATTTTGTACTAATACATATCTTTAATTTTTTTTCAACGGCTCTCTTAAATATTAAGCAATATTCAAATATTTAGCACCTCGTATTATTTCATATTTTGTAACTAGAATTATTTTATTAATTAATATTTATCTTTATTCTCATGAATAATTTTTTAGGTTGTTCCATAAATTAATTTATCTCTAAAATAATATAAATTTTAATATTTTATATCCTATTTTATCAGTTTATATTAAATAATATTGAATGGATCGGTTTTCTAGATACAGAGAGTCTATTTTAAGTCTATAGTGTTTCTAAAAAACGACTGTTCTATTTTAGGATATAAATTCGAAGAAAAATATCATATTTTTATTTTTATAGTACATATTTAGAAGTAAAAAAATTATACATTTTTTTAAATGTGTATTTCTAAAAATATATAAGGGGTGAAAAACAAAACTCTCTTATATAAATCTATTATTTCAAATACCAAGTTCACTCTAGGGTCCACTTTTATTTTATTTTTTTATTCTAAAAGCAACATTTAAAAAAAATAAATTACCCTTAAATTTAATTATAAATTAATTTGACCCATAATTAAACTTTCTTTTGACCGAGATTTTTTAATTAAACTAGATTTCCAGAAAAACCTTCATTTTCTTTGTCACCATTATTATATATATATATATCAAAAATCCCCTATCATTTCATTCTCCACAACATTTTTATTCAATAGTGAATTTTTTTTATTTCATCACATATATTACTCTTCAATTTCTTCTATAATTTTTCTATCTAAACTTTGTAACCATATTCCAATATTCATCATAATGAGGACCAGAAGAGACCTATGGAAATTGGTGAAAAGTATTTCTGGTGTGAGGACACGTAAAAAAAAATCACCAAAACCTTTTGAGGCTCACTACATTGATACAATAATTTCAGGTGAAGCACCACATTTGTATAGCAAACAAGAAATGAATGAAGTAAAAGATGTATCTACAAAATTCAACAAGGCTGTTGAAATACAAAAAGGGAAGGAGAACATCAACGAAATGCCGCCGCCGCCGCCGCCACGAGTAGTGAAGAAAAAACCAAGAAATAAAAATTCTTTTAACCTAAAGAAGGGGTCAACGTCAAAGAAACCGTCAAAGAAAACATCAACATCAACAAAAACGTCAATTCTAATGAGGGCATCAACACCGCCGCCTCGTCCGGTGTTGCTGCCGCCATCAAATCGCCGAGCATACAGTTTATGATTGTGGGACCTACACTAAAGAATAGTTATATTTGAGGGTATGATGGAGGAAATTTGATTTTTTTTTTTATTACATGAAAAAAATTTAATGTATATGCAACATGCATTTTTTTTATAAAAAAAAAAAATTGTTGGTTGATTGAAGTATGTGATTACTAAAGTCTCATCATTTTTAATGTACTCATTTACTTTGTAATTTGATGAATGTGTTTGATGGTGAATGTGTTTTAACAATTATATCTTTTGTTGTATATTTGATGCAGCTATTGAATTATATGAATTTTGAATTAGAAATATATACCAAAAAAATATTCTTTTTATTAGAAATATATCATGTTTCATTATATCTTTAGATACTGCTTGAGTAGAATTTTTTTGGGTATACATGATTCTGAGTAGAATTTTAAATCATATAAATGATTTCTTTTGTAGGTAATTTGACAAATAATTCACATGGATTGAATTATAAGTAATTAATTTGTGGGGTTATTAATTAGACAAATTAATACTACAGCTTAATCCTCATTATGTATTTTTGTAATCAGTTAGTATAGTTATCAGTTAGTTATGACAGTTAGATCAATTTTTAATTTCTGTTATGGCAGTTATGTAGCAATTTATTCAGTTGTATAAACTCTCTGTTGAGACTAGTAATACAATCAGAATATTCATACCAGCAACACATGTCACGTTTCATAAAAGATTCATTTTTTAAGTATTCAAATAGCATGTTCATTTTAAATATAGTTTGGATTCCTATAAAATATATATTTTAGCCCCCACTAAATTTCTAGCTAGTCTATGTTTAATGTTTCTTTTTAGTGTTCCTTAAAAAAAACAAAAAAAAAAACTTCCTCTATGTGTCAAAAATAAAACTTCCTCCAAGTTTTCAAATTGTGTTTATTTTTTTAAAAAAAGTGTGTTTATTGTTTTTTTTTTTAAATGAAAGATATAAAATGGTGTTTGTTTTGAGTAGAAAGATATAAAATGAAAGCATGCTTCTATGTTGTAAAATGAGTGAATCACCTTAACTCTTTTCTTTCGCGGGCTTCATGGCCTCACTCTTTGGATAACTTTAACTAAGAAAATTTGGTGAATGCTATCTCGCCTTCATTTTTTAGATTTTTTATCGGAAGTTATTTTGTAAGTGTAAAATTGGCCAAAATATATTATCGAAAACTAAAACTAATTTTTGATATTATATTTAAAGGTAGGGGTGAAATTAGGTTAGATTGATCGATAGAGGCATATCACGTTGTCTACGTCAGACCGAAATTAGACTAGACTGTTTTTTTAAAACAGACAAGGTCAAGACTTCTAAAAAAACTTTTAAAAAAAAGTCAGACCACAAGTCACATAATAAACCGTTTAGACTTATTTAAATAAATATAAATAATATTTTTTTACTATTATAATTATTATATTAAATTTTGATCTTTTTAATAGATATTTAACTTTTAGTAATTTACGCATATTAACCTTATTCAGTTTTTGACATATTTAAATATATTATTATAAAATAGAATTAAAGTACATGCCTATAAAGTCATATTCTTCAAAATATCATCTTAAATATCAAAATAGAATTTAATTTTATTGACATTTTAACTCACTAATTTATTTAAAGATATGTTTGATTACCTATTCAAAAATGTTAAAATGAAATAGACTTTTAAGTAGACTATCAACTTTCTATCAAAGTTAGACTCAAACCTAAAAAATAAGTGCCACAGATCAGACTTTGACTTTGAAATTTTTAACATATTATAAAATTTAATTCGACTCAACTTATTTTTCCTACTATTTGAAGGTGAGTGAGCAAACATGGAGTGAATGAAAAAAATTTATTTATTAAGCTCCTGCAATGACAGGCCTTCTTGAGTGGCTATGTTGAGATTAATTTACCCTATCATCCTATACATAGTACTCCTACCTCCACAAATTCACTGAACTATCGAAACTATCCTTAATCATAACGAGTACATGAGTGAGTTTTTGCGTTTTTCAAAAAATTTAAAGAAGTTTTTCGAAACAAAAATTACATTTCACAAATCTCAAATTTAAATTAAAAATTTTCAAGGGATGAGACAGTTAACCAAAATTAAAAAAAAAAAAAAAAAAAAAAAAAAAAGAATCTTAACAATGTAACAAGTAAAATTTAGTTTTATAGAATTTGTGAAGGTAAAAGTATAATTGTAAAGGTATAGAGTAAATTTCTCTAATGTAAATTGATAAATTTAGCATGCGAAATCCATTAAACTTTAATGTAAAATAATAATAAATCTTTTTTTTATAAGTAATAAACAAATGTTAGTAGATAGTTAGGAGAGGAAGAATTGTTAGTTTGGATGATCGAATTTGGATCTTCTACATCAAATTCCTTCAATGTCCCAACCCTTACCACTAAGTTGCACATTCGAGGACAAATCTCATATTTTATACTTTTCTTGTTTTAGAATAAAAATGCATTATAAATAAGAGTATTAATTAATTATATTAATAAGACTATTTTATTAATTAATAATAGTATTAATAAGATATCATAAAATGTATAGCTTACTTAATCATAAAAAATAGTATTATTAATTATTTTCTACAAAAATGTGTACATTGACTAAAATAATAAAAAGTAGTATGATTAAATAAGCTATATTGACTAAAATACTCATTAAAAAAATACACACTTTGATTCATCTTTAATTAAGGTGTATATTTGAATATACACACCTAGTGATGTTGCTTTCTTGTAAATGCTCGAGTCTTCTAAGCTGAAAAATCCACTTCAAAAGATGTTAAGTTATAAGAGATGATTAAAAAAAATCAATCACATAGATTTAAATAAAACTAGTTGCGACTCTGTGTAGCACAATGTGTATACAATGTGTATAAGTATTGTAAAATAAGAGATACTAAGTATGATTCCTACTTATCAAAAATATAAAATAAAACTAATAGTAAAGATCAAGTGCAAAAGCACATAATGACGTGAAATTTTTTAAGATTATTAAACTGAAGACCTTTATTGTAGATAAATGTAATATCTCTTATATTGACTGAACAATCAAAATACAAAGAATAAAGTCTTCAGTGAACCCTCTCAGGTCAACCGCTACTCTATATTTCTTCGAATATATTAAATTCGATTTGAAACGCAGATTAGCGGAAGCCTTTGAGGGTCACAGAACACATTTTCTCTATTCATTTCAAACTTGGAAACATATCCATTAGAACTCTTCATATTTGTTAGCACACTAGGCTGATGAAAACTAAAGTTTGTAGTGAGTTTGTATATATAGTGATCAAGACTTGGCCTTTGGCCTCATCCATAAAACAACCGAAAAAGAAGAATAATATTTCATATTCTATATATTCTACATTGTACACACAAATAAAAGATTTCATATTCTATATAGTATAGTCCTCTTTGTGTATAGTGATCAAGATTTGGCCTTTGCGTCTAATACTATTGTGAAAAATGTTCCTAATTTATTACATGTGATTCTCCATTAATTAATCATAGAACTACCAAAACATTTGTTAGAATATATAATATTATTTTCAATTAGAGGTTAAGCATTCCTGTTCTCAATTTGTAAGCACATATCGTTTTGTTTTGTTGATTCTTGGAATTAAGTTGGTGGCCCGTTGACATTTTTGGGAAATAGAGAATATGAAAAAGATGCAATATAGATATGGATTTTGAAAAGTGTTTACTTTATGCTTTATTGCAGTTTTAATCCTCCTATTTATACTGATTTACGAAATTGGTCCCCCTATTTTAAAAGTCGACAGTTTTGGTCCCTTCCTCTGATTTTTTTAGCTAAAAAATGACGATTTGATATATTTAAATGACGTGACATACAATTCTATGATATAAAACCATCTAGATCCATTAATTATTCATATGTCATTAATTAAATTAAAAATACGGGAAAAAAAAATTGAAGTTGAAAGTTAAGTTTTTACGACGTTTTATTTCAATTTCATGGGTGTTAATTGCTCTACATCATCGTATCATATGTCATGTTATTCAAAACATCTCACGTCATCATTTTTTAGCTAAAAAATCAGAGGGAGGGACCAAAACTGTCGACTTTTAAAATAGGGTGACCAATTTCGTGAATCAGTATAAATAGGGGGACTAAAACTGCAATTAAGCTTTTACTTTATTATAATAGTGTTCTAGAAACTACACTAGATCGTTTGGTTCAATTTAGAACCTATGATGCCTCATTTTATAAACATTTTTTATATTTTATCTTTAATTTTAAGTGGAACTATCTTTTTTTAATACATTCGGTCACATCATTGGATTTAGGTTTTTTTATATAGAAAAATATTAGTAAATTAGTTGTTAGGTTAACTTTTCCAGATTTAAATTCGGGACTTCTTTCTTATAACTTATTTGGTGTCATTTAGTTCACCAACTGAGCTATCTACATAGGATCATTGAATTTAGTATTGTATGATATATATGATAAGGTTGAGCAAAATCAACTGAATTGATTTTACCCAAGCCATCTGAATGCACCAATTTGATATGATGATAGGTTGTAGCGGGTCAAAGGTCACACGAGTTAACAAAGGTATATACGAGTTTGAGTTATCAGGTGCAGGTGAAAAAAGTAAATTCAATGTTACTTGAATGCGACTGCTTCACTTAGACCTAGGTATAACAACTCAATATTTGTAGGATGATTATTTCTGTGTCACTTAGTTATCACACTAATTGTCTGATAAATGGACTGTTTGATAAAAAAAATTACTCAAGTTTTGACAAAAATATTAAAAGTTCAATATGTGTTTTCTTAAAAAATGAATTTTCAAATAAAACAAACACAGAGAAAATGAACAGACCAATAAAGAAGTAAAAAACTCATCACCTGAGCCAACCCCACCCGCTGGACGTGCAAACTCAAATTGATCGAAACTTATCTAACCAATGCAAAAATTAGTTAGAATTAAACCTATAAATTGCATAATCGATTTTGAATAATTTGGTAAAATTGAGTTTAAATCCACCTATACCCGATTGATGTTCAACCTTAATATATGAATTTTCAAAGATACAACGCCAATAGATTATTGTACCTTTTATTCAGAAATACAACGCCATGGATTATTATACCTTTTTGATAAAAATGTTTATTTACAACATAACGCAAATAGATACCACTGTACATACAAGACAAGGATTATTATACCTTTTTGTAATTCTCGTTAATCAGTTTTGACTTATGTACGTTGGATTGGTTGAATTTCTTCTGTTTATAATATTCCTTATTTCTTGTTCTTAAAGTCACTTTTTAATCTATTATTCGTAGATTATAAGTCGATGTTTTCAATCAAGATCCGCTGCTATCCTTCTACAGTAACCAATCAAATCAAGTCATAAAGTCAAAATTCTTTTTGTTTAAAATTAAATACATATATTTTATCAAAACAAAAGTCAAAATCATATAATCTCAGACGCAGAGAAAAATAATTCGTACAAAAGATGCCATATTTCCTTTTCGGTAACATTCCATTAATAGTCATTGTGAAGAACCATATTCACCTTGGTGGAATTTTGTTGAGATAGGATTTTGAGACAAAAAAAGTTAATTATTCGCTATCAAAAATTAATCAGATCTTAAATTCGGCAAATCAAACTAACAATAAAGTAAATACATTTATAATTATATATATATATATATATATATATATATATATATATATATATATATATATATATATATATATATATATATATATATATATATATATATATATATATATGGTACAACAAGTGCTACAACCTCAATAGATTGTTACCACAAACCAATATTTAAAAGCCATTCAAAATTCTAACATGGACAAAACCAAGTTAAAAATTCTCTTGCAACCGAGACAATACCTAGATCCATGTCAATTTGATAAAATTAAGGAAAAACCAATCATATATATACAAATATTTCAAAACTCAGCTCGTCGAATTGACACCAACTAGATCTTATTCTCAATTGTAACAACGAGAAGAATTGTTAACTTGTACTTCAAAAAAATATCGTCGACTATGGTTAAAAATTCAAACTTCTAAGCATTGGTCCACAACAGAATTTGTCAAGTAGTACCATTCACAGTACAGTTTAAGGTGAGGTCTTGACTATACAAGTTTGTAAAATTCATGTTTTTGGAAATTTTAATAGACAAATGCAATCAGATTGAAATTCGAGAAATGCAACTAGTTTCAAACCAATGTAACTACTCTGCTTTGCATTTCAATTTTAACAGATGTAATTGGTTGACATAAACCCAAAAAGTGGCTTCTTTCTAAGAAAGGAAAATTGAAATTCAAGAAACTGAAAACAGGACAAAGCACAAGTAGTTGCATTGGTTTCAAAGAAAAACTTCGGTTATCAAAGTTGAAGTAAAAATAAAAAGAATTTAAATAGTAAAACCATAAAATAAAAACCAGGAATCGAATATTCCCTTTATACATCATAAGCAGCAAAATTTGTTAAAAGAGGCATAGCATCATTAAAACAACATCATTAGAAAAGTTGAGCAAGTAACTCAGCAGGAAATAGTAGGTACATTTGCAGACCCTCCACTATGAAATGGAGATTATAAAAACATTTGTTACTCTTAAATGCTGCTTTAAAACCAAATGATTTGGCTTAAGTAATTATCGAGCTTCAGTTAAGTATAATATAAAGTAACAGAAAAAAATGGAAACTAACAAATAAATAGGTACTATAAAATAAAGTTTGCAAGAAATAAGTTTTTAGTATATAAGACAAAGTCCAAACCATCAAAAAAGGGAACACTTAACACATTTGTAGCAGACTACAGGAATATGCCAGTCCCATCAAATATTCAACTTCCTTTTAATTTCTCGGTACGCTGCTCACTTCTTGGATTTCTTTGGCGCTCTGCATAAGAGAGATATAATTAGACGACAACACAAGCAGCCAATGTTGATTCAATCGCAGAAAATAGCAATTTGTTCAAATTCTATCACGCTAATGCACCGCAATAGCCCCTATTTGACAACACTTTGTTCTAAATAGCGTATTGAGAAACAATAGCAAATTGTTGAAATTCAGCTACGCTAAAGCAATATAGCCGCAATTTGACAATACTGCAATCAGCACAACACAAGCTGTAAATAAGGCATGAGCATAAACTGTAATACTCACTGGGCAGGCTGGGGAGTTGTAGCGGGTGGAGCAGTTGGCGCTGATACTTTTTCACCAGGACCCTGAACATTTTTGTAGAGTGTGGAAGTGTCAATATTCATTACAATCATAAAGTAACATGCTTTTCAGGGCAGTATATTTCCACATTTAACAACAATGAAAGTAGAAATTCATGATATCGAATGCAAGTGAATAGCTAGTTGAGACATTAGGAAACTATACTCACTTGAGCAAATCGCTCCTCACGCCTAGCAAATTTCCTTTCCCTGCTTGCCTTGTTCTTTGCACGCTTCGCCTCAAACTGGTCAGACAAAGTCTTCTCTCTTGCCTTCTCGGCCTTCGACTTGTGAATGCTCTCCATCAAGACTCTCTTGTTCTTGAAAACATTACCCTTCACCTTCATGTACATGTCATGGTACATGTGTTTGTCAATTTTCTTTGATTCCCTGTACTTTCGGAGCAATCGTCTAAGCACACGCATCCTCCTCATCCAAAGAATTTTGGTAGGAAGCCTTGCCTCCCTTGTACCCTTGCGCTTACCTAAAATTATTAGGGAAACACAATATAATTAGCCACCCCAAAAGCACCAGAGAGCAATTAGTTTTATGGCTATGTAATAACGATGTCCTCTGTATAGATGTAGTGTTTAGTATTTACATTTTTATACCGTAAACGCGTAAACTATCTGCATAATTATGACAGTATTCTTTCAATAAAATCTAAAATTTTAAAATATTGAATGTCTAGATGATGAAAAACTCCATGGCCATAGTTTAGTTTGTAAACATGTATAAGGATTTCACAATTTCTTATACATCACATCTTATTATATATAGTACAGATTTATTTAAAGTTGGGAATAAACAAAAAAAAATACCATATCCAGAGTGGCGTCCCTTCCTCTTGGCCTCCTTCATCCGGCGAGCACGTGAACGGGAGTGAATCTTGGTTGGCTTCCTAATAATGAAGCCATCCTTAACCAATTTCCGAATGTTTTGTCCTGCAAACAGAAACCCACCAGGCTTAGCAGTGCTTCTATTGCAAAAGATTTTCACTCAATCAGACCAAGCATATAACAGATCAGAGTAGATACAACACAATTTAAGGCTGGTTTATCAATCTTTCAATGTATTTAAGGGCAGTTAGAAACACATGGCAAAAATTACAAAATAAGTATAACCTAGAATTCATTAAATATTTAAAAGGGAGAGGATAAATAAAAGCCAATAGTTGGAAGCTCATGTAAGTTAATTAATTAATTTGCTCAAGCAATTTCAAGCATTGATTCAAAGGTAAAACCAACCCCTCTTTACATTATTCAGGTTAATTTAAGAGCAGCTAGAAACACACAGAAAAGATTAGACAATCAAGTATAATTTATAATTCAATAAATATTCAAAGGGAAAGGATAATTAAGAGTTAGTAAATTAACAAAAGGGGGACTGGGTAAAACCATTTTTCCAACACTCAGCGAGTGAAATGATGGATACATTAGTTGAGAAAACAATAGAAAATAACTATAGCAAAAAATGCTTGCTATGAAGTGCAAGCAAGCAATTCATATACATACCTTAGATATTATTTTGGTTCTATCTTAAAGTGTTATCAAATAGTGCATTGAAATACAAACAAATAGATATTAATCCACAACACGGTATTTAGCATGAAGTGTTGTTTTCTGATATCAGCAATTAAAACACAACTTATTAGGAATTGCAAATAGAGTTTGGCTAGTTAGTTAAGTAAAGCTACTCATACTCAGTAAATTCAATATTTGACTAACCATTGATTTGCCATCGATTGGCTATTGACCATTGATTGTTAGTTGTTTAGTTAGTTACTAACTATTGATTTGTTCATCAACCACATTGTTCACGTTACACTGTAAAATGATTTCATCTTAGAGGCATCGATGAGTTTGACAAAATTACATTATGTCACATTTACTTCGACAAAAGGTACACTTTGAAACTTCAACAAAATCACTGTGTGACTCATTAATTTCATCGTGATTCCAAACATGCACTATCTCTGACGAGTAAACAGTCATTTTGATCCCTAAATGCATGAGGCGATGTCACTGTAATCCCTGAATATATCAAAATTACAAATACATCCCCAATTTCCTTAGTAAATTTAATGGACCAAATTGATTAACAGAACACTACTTACACTTCTGAGGGCTAAATTAACTAACAAATTACACATTTAGGTATACTTTTGCAATTTTGATACATATAACAATGTACAACCTAGCTCAACAAACAAATGTCAATATTGTTAGCTTGAACATCATGAATTCGATGAATTCGAACCTGAGACCTACAATTGTGCATGTGTGAGTTTTAAGTGATATTTACCACTCGTTTATAAACCAAAAACAAAAGAATATTTGTGACACCGTCTCGCACATTTAAGTATCAAAACGTTTGTTTATTAATCTCTCTTAGAGACACAGTAAAAGACAATACAATAATTGATAAAACAAAAATCGAAAACTAAAACTACAAATTCTATTTGAAAATGGTGTAATATAGAATGATTGGTGAATGAATGTAAGGGTAAAAAAGTAATTAAAGTAATGAGAATGAAGAAAGAAAAAAGGTACTGACGAGAATTGGCCATGGAGATTTCATTGACTTCATTTGGATCAAGCCAAACCTTCCCTCTTCCGCATTTCAGCACGCTTGCTGATAGCCTCTTCTGCAGTTTCAGGGAAACCATTTTTGCGACCCTCAAATGGGACTGTCGACAGAAACCCTAATTTTACTCTTTTGATCAATATATATATAATCAAGGGGTGAATAGGTAAATCAATAAGGCTAAAATAGTCGTATTTTTTCAAAAATAAAAAGTTAAAATAATGATAAATTTTGTAATTTAGAATGTGGTATTGATATCTTGAATATGCGTCTCGAGTTCAAATTTGAGTTGTGTGTGAATTTTTTAGTTTTTATTTATGGACAAAATAATAATAATAATAAAATTTAGTAAAATTAATATTCTCTTTTTTATTTATAGTCATTTTATTTATGTGAAATTGTAAGAGATGGCAAAAGGTTTTTTTATTAGTTTTTTTTTTGTTAGAAATTACTTACTTTATCTCAAAATATAAATAGAAAATTGATAAAATAAAATTATTTAATTTAATTGTTTTTATTAAGAGGAGTATGACAAGATTTATTCTACAAACACGTGAAAATGTCCTTAAGTGCATCCTTAATAGTGTAATTCATTATTGGTAGTTTAAGTGGAGAACACAATATCAGATCATTTTAACTTAACTCGTTCATTTTTTGCTAAAGCAAAATGTTGGAAAAAGTAATACTATTTGCATATTTATACCGTATCAATTTCCTCTAATAGCAAAACTTGTTAAGAAAATACCTTTTAAATTCAAGGACTCTCTAAAGATCGTCAATAAAGGTATTCTAAATATCACATTTATTTGTCATCTTTAGTGAATTGCATAAAAAAAATATAAATTAAAAATTATTTAATGTGTTTAAATCTTGAGTTGAGAATTTTAGAATTGATATAAAATATATGAATTTAAGATATCACATAAGTTTTTATTGATATGGTATTGATGGGGAGATATATGTGAATGGTGATAGACTCTCTTGGAAAAAGACTAACAAAACTATGAAAACTAGGGTTCAAATATAAGAAACAAGAGATAAAGTTAACTAACAAAATAAAAACATTATTTTTCATTCATTCTTTCCTAAATGTCTCTATGAGACTACATATAATGGATAATAACTTAAAAAAATTAAAGGCTAAAAAACCCACCTAACAATGGTTAAAATAAAAAGTTCAACTAATACAAAGTCTATACCTAATTTATATATCTAAATTATCTATTTAAGTCTAATAACATACTATATTAAATGACATATATTCATTCAACATATTACATAGTCAAACAAATGAAAACAAAAATTAACGAATAAACTCTTTTAAATAGTGGATTAAAATTTCGTAGATATATTTAGAAATTTGTAAACTTTAGAGATTTCATCAATAGGGATAATTGGGAGTACCAATTTCACTATTTTGGTAACAATCCCTCCATTGATTTTTTTACTCAATTCACTCTATTGATATGAATGTGATTTCATTTTTCTTTTTAATTATAAATGGGTTTTTCTATAAAACTTTCAGAAAGTGTATTTTTGAGCGAAACAAAAACTATATTTTTGTTCAAAATTATATATTTGATCGACAATTTTTTATGTGGAATGTGTAGTTTTAAAGTAATTTATGAATGGAAAAAATTATTAGAAAAAAGTAGCATTTTTTTCCAATCAATCTTCATTGGGCCTAAGCCATGCTGACCCACGAATCCGCAAACTCATTTAAGTGGGCTGGGTAGTGCTAAGGAGTTCGTTGAAAAGTAATATTATTTTGGTACATAATAATATTTTATTTTTATACTTTAAACAAATTTACTCAACTTAGGAATCAGATTCTGACATATTAAAATATTTGTTTTTTTTTTTAATGAAATATTTAAAAATTAAAACTAGTTTCAGTTACGATTTTAATTTTAGTTTTGAATTTTGAATTTTAATTATTAGTTGAATTTCAGTTTTTATTTTATGTAAATTGAATTTCTTTTTTTTACCATATTTTATTATGAATTTACCAAATATAACAAATACTAACACGTCAAAATAATTAAATATATTTTTTTTAATTTTAATTATTTAAAAATAATTAAAATATTATAAAATTTTAATTTATATAATTATAATAATTTTAGTAATAGTAATTAAAATTGATAATTATAGAAGATAACTATTGATGGGTTTTTGTTCATCTATTATTTTTTTTTTAATAATGTGTCAGAATACTACTAGAATCTAGTAATAAGTGGTTGAATGCAGTGTCCAACTATTGTAACTCATGGTATATCAAAATCAATTTTTACTCATAAAAAATAATAATGTGTCAGTTAGAATAATATATTTATTTGCTAAATTAAAACTCTAAGGGAATATTTGAATAGCAAAACAAGCTAGAAACACATAAGATAAAGGTGTAAAATTATTAAGTTAAACTGCTCGACAGTTGCATCATGTTAAATTAGAAGGTAAAAATGTTGTTAACAATTAGATAAATGTTAAGAGTTTGTTTGCAGATTAAATCTTTTCAGTTTTAACAATTTTAAATTTGTGTTTGATCAATATATTCTATTAATTTGAATAAATAAATATTCTTTAATAAAAATTATTAACAACAAATAAGGTTAGATGAGTCTTTAGCATTGTATTGTACATGTTGAGATTTGACTTTATGAAAATCTCATTCAAAAACAAACCATAAACTTGAATTTGGATTCTCTAATGTACGTGAGAATGGATTCGTTTTATAACCATACTCCTCACTTTTCAATTGTTGCTTTTAGAGATTTTTTTTTCTTCTCAAAACAACTATTCTACTTTACATTTATAATAGTAGAAAACTAACTAATAGTTATTAAGAATAATGTAGTAAAATGATAATTCTCTTTCTTTTAATGATAGTATTTTTTAATATTTATGCAAAAAATTAAACGACATTCATTTTAAAACGAAAGAGAAATCTATTATTATGTAGTCGAAGCATGTAAGTGGCAATAGTCCCTAGTAACATATAACATGAAAATAACTAGATATACGAGGCATGTTATTCATCATTCATCCTAATTAAGCCTATTAAAATATACAATACACCATCAAACTATATTCTCTTTCATTTCCACTATTGAAGGAAAATCCTCTTTATTGCCATCATCACCACCATATTCTTGCTGCTCATTACTATTAGCTTCTACTTTATTCTTAGCATTCTTGTATATGAGGTATAAGATCATTTGAGAAATTCCAAATAGAAATCCCAACACATTTGGCAGCTGATAATGCCAAAAAAACAAAAAGTTAAGCAAAAATATATTTGAAAAAATATATATTTGAAAAATTGAAGCAAAATCATATATAAACAAAAATATATTTGAAAAATTAAAGTATCTGATCTAATGTTTAAGATCAGATACATCAATTTTTAAATATTTTATGTTTATATTTTATTTCAGAAAAAATAAATAAATTATTAGGACGATGAGTAATTAAAATAGATTAGATTTATATTTTATATCCTTACCATGATGTAGTTATCCTTGTCAAAGAGTCCATAGAAAAACCACATGGTAGCACATAGAGTAAGAAACAATGATAAGGAAAATGGCATGTACTCTACACTTCTTGTTTTTATGACCTTCCTCTGCATTCATTGTATAAAGAAAAAGTTGAATTAATCACAATGATTAATTTTCCGAATGCATCACAATTAGAAAAAGTTGAATTAGTCACAATGATCAATTTATTGCATCATAAATAACAAAAAAGTTGGAATACTCCGAAAATTAGAGACAAAAAACATGAAATTAGTCTTCAATTTTGTTGCAAAGTGTTAAAACATCAAAATTAGTGCCATTTTTTTATGTCATTTAAAAAAAAAGTTGGAGAACGGATAGAAAAACATAAAATTTCTATTCAATTTTTTGCAAAATAATAAAGACTTAAAAACTAGCGACAATTTCATTTTTCACTGTCTAATTTTTACCGATTAATCAACTTTTCCTTAATGC
Source organism: Cicer chorassanicum (assembly GCA_037974735.1). NCBI lineage: Eukaryota > Viridiplantae > Streptophyta > Magnoliopsida > Fabales > Fabaceae > Cicer > Cicer chorassanicum. Next base: position 1,166,303 of record JBBPBP010000003.1, read on the forward strand.
ATGTCAAAACTATATTATTCTGAAATGAAATATAAGTAAAAATAGTATCTAAAAAGTTAATATATTTGATTAAAAATTAAGATCAAATACATTAACTTTTTATATACCATTCTTGTTCGTATTTAATTCCGAATGAAATATAAAATAAATGGTAAAAAGAGAAAGTACCATTATGCTTAAGGGAGCAGCAAAGACTGCAATGTTAAAAATGGCACAAATCAATCCAACAGCATGAACACGATAGTATCCCTTCACAATAAATTTGGTAATTATCAAGGTCAAGCCAAGACCTCCAAAATCAGCCACAAGTATCAAAGCTAAAGTTGATATCTACAATTCATCAAAACATTTATATACAAATGTTAATATTCAATACTCATAAAATTAGATCTCTACGGTTAATTAAATTAAAACACCATACAACAATTATAGAGGATTCAAGTCGCTATATATGTTGTATTGTCAATAGGTAGTTTATTAAAAAAAATTAAGAACAATAATTAAAGTATATATGATGTGAGAAAAGAGTTCAATTTAATTATGGTTTTACCTTGAGCTTCCTTGGAGCATATATGATGTAAATTATTAGGTATAAAATTTCTATAACACATCCAATACAATTGATTGTGATAATCAAAATGGCATTGGTCTTTAGAAGGCCATAATATAGCAATAACATTGCACTTAGAAGTGCAACAACATATGGGATTGATTGAAACCCTTCAGATGTTTTTTTCTTGTAAATTGAATAGAAGGTTGGCCTGCAAAAAAGACAGAGTACCAAATAAGAAATTTCTAGCATTCCAATTAATAAAGTGATTTTCATAATTTCAAAATTATATAATATTCTATAATGAAATATAAATAAAAAATGTATTTAAAAATTTGATGTATCTGATTTTAATTTTTAATCAAATACTATTTTTGTTTATATTTCATTTTAAAAATAATATTTTTTAATTTGTTTGAAAGAGAACTTACAAGGGAGCTAAGAACACCAAGAATGACACGATGTTACCTATACACACAAAAAGAAAATAAAGCATTAGAACCAAGTTTCAAGTAATAGGCCAAAAATTGAAAGCTACTATTACATACTAGTCTTTTTAATGATTTCTAACGTGTCTGCCTATTTATATTTCTCAATAAAACAATAGAAGTTTTAAAATTTTATATGATTATTTAAAAAAATTAGTTATTAAATTAGTAGGAAATGATAAAATTGTAAACAATTTTGTATCTTTTTATATATATAAGTATAAATATTTTAAAACTCGGTTATTTAATTGCATAAAGATGAATAATGTAAATAAAATAATTTAAATGAAAGAAAAAAATCGAAAGAAATAGCTATACTAAAATTCCTTTATATATATATATATTACAAAATAAAGAAGACTAACACTTTTGCTAGACCAATTTGGAATTAAAAATAGAAAAAAGAGTATCTAAATAAATTAAAATCCAAAAAATTTCAATGACATCAAAGTTGAAAATGCATGGTGTATTGAAAAGGATGGAATTAGACTAAATTTTTTTAAATAAGAAAAAAAAACTAATTTAATTTAATACCTAGGAGACCAAAGATCAAAACCATCTCATGATCAGAAAAGGTAAACATTTTAGACATAATGAGGTGTTTGCTTGCTAAGTCTTGGAGAAAGCTTTAATTTTCCTTATGTGTGGTATGAGTATTGAACAATATGTGCTTCAACCAATTGTGCTAGCTTCCATTTATATAGTGGATAATATTTCTAGGACTATCTATTAGGACCACCAATTGCATACCATTTTTTTTCTATCATAGAACTTCCTCTTTTTAGAGCACTAATATATTATCATCCATAAAGCTAACCAAACAAAACCCCAAAAATCATCGAGTTGGTAACTTCTAACATTTCTTCGTACAAAATGTGCCTAGCTTTTTCTCTTGTCAAACATGTAAAATTCCTATTCATTAATTTCAAGAGCTATGATGGCATTCCCTCTTTCATGTGATAACGGTTGCATTTGAAAAAATAATAATGGTGCTAAAATAGTGTCCCTTTTAGTTTTCAAGATAATTTTAATTATTTTTTAATTGTATTATTTAATTAATGTTATGTACACCGCTCTGAAGTTATTATTCTTCGTTTTACATTTATGATAATGAAAATACACCAATAATTAATAAGGTTGATTTAGTATGATTTTTTTTACCAAAAGGTTGATTTAGTATAATTGTTATCCTTTTTCGTTCATCTATAATTCTTTTTAGTGTGTGAAATGCCTAATATGACAATTATTGTAGGATTGATGAAACCAAATACTTTATGCTATAGAATTAAAAAAAAAAATCAAATAAACCTTTTCTTATATAAATATGTTTATAGCATTTTATTAATAATAATATCTTGAATACACCTTAGAATATCAATGAAAATATATGAAGTCACCAAGAGGATGAGCCGTCTCATTTGCTTTTTTAAAAATAAAATTAATCTTAAACACCGAAAAGTTGACTCTACAATGTAAATATGACATGATAAAGTTACAATTTTGTTTTATCTATACATTTTTACGATATATTTTGTATGCTATTGGAATATGATATGTCTAAAATATTGGATATCTAAAGAGGGGCAAATGAACATAATCTTATCATAAGGTAAAGGACAACAAAATAATGGTGCAATGGACCGCATCCACTTTGTACAGGACGGTGGATTGGAAGCAAGTGTTCATGCATGGCAGGAGAAATAATGTACTTTATATCCTTTTAAAAATACACCAACATTTTTCTTCTAGTTTAACGTTTTATTTGCTCCTATGCGTACAAATAAAAAGATCTCATCCAAAATTTGTAGTTTTGTCATAAATTAATTTGAATTAATAAAGACACATGTTGGATCTTCAGGGGAGCTGGGAGATATGGTTAAAAACAAGAATATTAATCAATTGGACACTACATTTTTGCTCAAAACTTTAATCGTTATATTGTTATATATATTTTTCAATATTTATTTTTCCAATTAATGTAAAATTTCTAATTCGCACTTGACATCAACACATTTAGGGAGGCAAACAACTCAAACAAGTAATTACCACTATTAAAAATGTTGAATTAATATACAAATTATGGATTTGGCTCCTTAAAAGTGAGTTGCTCACTTTAGATGATAAAGTGAGTAATATCAACCATTGATGATAAAATAAATGGCTGATATTATGTGCACATGCATGATCAATCATGAGTGGTTATAATATCCACCATTATTCATTCATTTTACTAATTTCTCACTTTAGAAAAGTCAAATTTATAAATTATATAGAGATGAAAAAAATTAAAATTAATACTTTGCAATAGAACAAGAGACAATTTATTAATACGTTATCTAGACTTTCTGATTAGTACTCTTTTAACGTCATTCAACTCACCAATTAGTTGCTTGATAGCAAAGTGGTCCAACAAGTTTAGAGGTTTAAGGTGACCTTTAAAAATAAGATTTTAAATCGTAAAAAGAAACATAAATTTTTTAGCATAGTCTAAACTTGAATTATAGATAAAAGACTAAAAATCTTACACTTTACCTATTGAGCTAACATATAACTACAATTAAATTTGTAACATAATTAATAATATCATAAACTATTTAATTTAAAGATATTTTTTTTATTCGAAATATTTTTTTTAGACTTAGTTTTAGTGGTTTGATCCATAAGCCAGAACTAATTGGTAGGTCAATAATTTAGTTTGTTAAATAATGTAAGCAAAATCGTACTTAGAGAAATACAAAAAGAACTTTTAGAACCGTGCTTACTTAAAAGTTTAGAGCACTTTATATTTTGAAAGGTTTTTCTTTTTATCTTCCGTGAGTGATTACATATTGAAATGTAAATCTACTTTCATTATAATCTCCTTTTTTTTTTTTGGTGAGTGGGATGCCAAACGAAGGGGAGAATTTCACAATGGAAAGAAATAGGGAAGATGGCACTATATAGTGATCATACGGTTATTTGTTATACAAATTTCTTTGGCATTTTCAACTTTTCAAAACATGTCCAACAAATAATTTGGATCTGTTAAGGAAAATATTGGGCAAACCACAATTTTAATCCTAAAAAATGCAGGCACTGTCACTTAGGTCCTTGACTCAGTTAAAAATCTAAATTAATCATTTAATTGTCAAAATAGTCTCTAAAAGATAGAGCTTATTATCATAATAGTCTCTAAAAGATACAATTTACTTTAAGATCGTTTATGACATTATAATATCAACGACTAAATTGACTAACTATTTGATAATTCAATGACATATTTAATTTTTGACTAATTCAAATACCAAAATGACAATGTATTTTTAAGAGCTATAAAATGGTGGTTTATCCAAAAAATATTTATAAAATGAGGTGGACAAATGTTGGTACAAGAAAGTACTTTCGATTTAGGACTATTGACATTTTTTTTTGAATAAAAGACCATTGACATAATTATTTGATTTTTGGAGAAATTGAGTTGAAATGATTTTATTTTAATGTACACCATCAAATAAATTCAAACAAATATAGCGAAATAATTGGAAAATAATAAAATATAAAGTTAGAATTTACTGAAAAATATACCAATAATAATAAAAGGATATCAATTAATGAAGCTATAAACTATTAAAAGGATATAAATTAATGAAGCTACAAATTATTTATGACTTTAGAAAATTTAAATATTAATGCATAAATTATTAACAAGTTCAGTGATGTATAACTATAAAACTTGATAATTTAACTATTAAACTAACTTTTTTTTGTCGTTTATATTTTAGTCTGCATAGGTTGAACGGTTTAAATTACATCGTTTAAAATCGTAGATTCACGGGCTGGTCTATGATATATATACAGTTCAATATTTTTTTTAAATGGCAATTATACTATTTTCCATTATAATTTAATCCAACATTAAATTCAATCCATATCACAAAAAAATTGGACTAATTAATGCTTTTATGGTTATTATATTAGAAAAATACTAACAAGCGTATTTGAAATGCTTGTTAACAGATGCAAAAAAGAAATATATTATGAAAAATTGTGCTATGTCTTAAAATGCTCAAAAGTGATCTTTCCTATTTAAATATTTCATATGAATTATATTCTATCATACTTTTTGTTATACTCTTTTTAAATATTACTTTTGGGTTTTTTTTACTTAATACTTATTACATATAATTATCAATAATAGTATATTTTTAGTTTTATTTACGTACAACATTTTTATAATATCAGTTTTTGTAATTCTTTTACAAAAAAAAATGATTTTTTAATGATATGCAAATCTTGTTTGACTGCATACTAATATAGGGCGAACTCGGATCAATACATTTTAATTCATTATTATTAGCTATCGGTTTAATTCGACCTATTTAATTGCGTAGATTTATGCGCAACAGGTTAAATGGAATGGGCCAATCCATGTACTTAAATTTACATAAAAGATTAAATCCCTATACTTTATTAAATTTGAATTCAAATTACTATTAAAAATATTATTTATATTTAATATTTGACACATCTTAAGAAAGATTAACTCATGAGAAAATTATTTAAAAAATAGTATATTTTAGAATTTCTTTATTTAATTTTTCAAAATTCTAAAAGTTACTCTTTTTACACAAATTTTTTATTTTTTTACACTATTTTTATTTTTTGGGTATGTTTCCTTAACATTATTTTTACATGCATTGATTGAATAATACGTGGAAACTAGCAGGCAAATTAACCTATATGTACACGTGGCACTCTAGGAGTGGCTATAAATCTTAAAACAATGTTAGTTTAATATATTATCCAATGAAAACAACTCTTCCTACTTTTAGTTTGTCCTGTAAACGTGGAAGAATTTGAGAGAATCATATCAAACAATGATGAATCTAGGATCAAAACAAGTTTTCAACAATTATATGATAAAACATGACGTGACATACCATGCATGCATGAGTCTAGATGTGACTTGTCTTGCTGCCAAAAACTAACATGCCAACACCATTCATTTCTGTGTACGTGTCTTCACATGCGTCTACTTCGTAAATACAATTGGTCGGAATCCATTCTTCATGATTGAGCCAATTGTTAGATTAGAGGAGAAGTATTTTATTCATCATCATTCCATTAACACTTCTTAAGATTATAAAACTTTTTATTAACCTGTAAATTAAAGTTACATATTATTGGACAAATTTTAATATCGACTATGTTCTATTGTGAACTAATTTTAAAAAATGTTTAAATATTAATGATTATAGGTGTATTTTTTTAAAATAAATTTAATATTTTTTTTATTTTTAGTATAGAAATAATAAAATAAATGATATCAGTTTGATAAAAATAAAAATAAATAAATATGTTTTTGTCTACTTAATTGATATCAATCATGTTACAATTTTATTCTTAAAAATACTAAAAATTATGAATTATTACTCTTAAAAAATATTTAAAAAATATCATTGATCATTACTGAAATATTTAATAACTTTTAAGCACAGATTTAC
>JBBPBP010000003.1:1174506-1210671 GCA_037974735.1 Cicer chorassanicum
AAACATATTTAATTATATATATATATAAAAAAGAACATCTATATATATATCGTGGCAGAAAATGGCATACATAGAAAAATTAAGAATATAATCAAGGTGAGTTCTATTGCCATTGTAGACTAATATTTTAAAATCATTGAAAATTTTAATAATATTTGACTATATTCTTTAAAAGTAATAGTTCACAATAGTTTTTACTTTTATAGGTAAAACAATGATCTAATTGATTTCGATTTAATACGAGATACACATTTATTTTTTATTTTATTTTTATTGAATCAATATAATTTAAGTTACTATCTTAGTCATTGTAATGAATATGACCATTAATTGTGACTCTTTTTAAATTAATTGTGACTCTTTTTAAATTTAATCTCACACTAAAAATACATTTCTCAAGTATGAACTTGGAAAATTTATATTTTGTTAGAGAACATTCTCTGGTTGAGGACGTTCTGAAATACACTAGTAATAAAAAATATAATTTAACAAATGTTCTCAAGAGTGATTGTAGTTGACTTGTGTATACTGACATTAAGGAGTAGAGTTAGAGAGATCATACACAAGATGCATATCTCGTTCAGACAATTTGGACTAGTCTAGTCCTCACAGTTGTGAGATTTTAACTATAGTGCTTAGAGTACGTTCTATGCTAAGCATTTTCGCTTTAGATCAATCTTGATTTTACAATATATATTCTCTTAGCCTTAATATGTTTACACTCTATTTTCTTAGTCTTAGTAGCTTTACAATTTGTATGTTTTTAGCCTTAACAAACTTCCATGATTTTCTCTTAGTCTAACTTCAAAAGAAAAACTTGAGAAAATCACAAGAGTATGATAGAGATTTGTGGGAGCTGTTTACGGACTCAAGATAAAAGAGATTGATATACTGGTATATAAATACTCTCAAAATATTGAACCACATATATGTAGAGCTATAGTGTGTTGAAGTTGAAAAGATAATGATACTTGCATTTTGAAAGTGGCTTATATTTTTAGTGTAGTATCCTAGTCTTAAAGATTTGAAGCCCCTTTTATTTATAGTTAGATAAATCTTCTTTATAATCTGTAGAATGAATATGATCGTTGGCCACATGTCCTAAAAGACCAAGTTAACTTTATGATATTTCCTCAAGCTTTTAAAATAATATCCTCTTATGTACTTGAGTTCATAATGTTCTTAATTGATCATTGAATACTCTCAAAAGTAACATAAAAGTTTTTACGCCCTTTTAGACAAATATGATCGTTATACACGTAGTTTAAGACCAAGTTATATTTACTATAAGTTATTAGTCAAGGTAAAAAAAGGGTTGCATGATAGCTTACAATATTAAAGAATTACCCTCTAGCCTCTTAGGAATATTCCTTTGAGGACCCCTTAAATTAAAGACATGCACATAAACATTGGGTTATACACTCTAACATTTGCCTTCTTCAGCTTGACATCCTTAGTCACTCCTTAATTAGTGGATCATCTTTTGCATGGATCAAACATGATTCACATATCAAAGTTTAACACATTAATGGATGAGGAAATAAAATGAGCTAATTAAGATGAAAAATAAAGAATATTTCAATGTTTTTATCAATTACTAAGTTTGATTTCAAAATGTGCTATTTTTATTTTAGTATTTGAATGAAGTTTACTTTTTTCAGTAATAAAAAAAAAAGTCAAGTTAATACAATGTCAAACGTGGATACCGTATAATTAATTATGCATTCTCATTGACATCAATTTTATGATTTTTGTTGATTAGCATCAAGAAAAGAGCATAAGAATTGAAATTGTTCACAAATAGTTAATGAATGGGACTCTCTTTTATCTTTTGTTTTTTTTTTTTAAGTTGGTGTTTTAAATATTACAAAATTACTCAAGAGTGTTTGGATGAGATATTTCACATCTCTTCCAACTTAATCAAAGGTCTTGGGTTTGAATCAAGCTCGGCGAATGCAACAACGTAAAAACTCTTGAGACAGAGCTTTGCCATCCATTGTATTTTTATTCGACTTGAGGGATTAGTATCTCCAATTGCGCGGGAGGATACTTGATTTACACACAAAAATACAACCACATTATTATTGTTGGACTTTTTGTGTGACAACTTAGTTCATTGAGTATTAGTTGTTGGAACCAAGATGGTCTAGAAACAATGACCCATAATTTATTTTGTTGGTAACAAATCATAAAAGAATAATTTATCCTCTAACGTTTATTTAAGTGTATAGATGATATAATTTCAAGTCTCTCAAATCTTCATCTGATCACATCGTTGTTAGACATGGTTGCAATACAATGCGTCTAGTACTTACAAACCTTTTTATTGATTATGTGTGTATAGTATAAGGAATTTACATCATCGAGTTTTGAAGTAGTGCATCTAATCCAGAGTGTATTTAAACACCAAAAGGACGAATGTCAATGCATTAAATATTGTTTAACGTACAAAGTATATTGGAACGCCAACATGTTTATTTTGAATATGACAAATTACGTACAAGCTAGCTTAAAAACGTCATCATCCATCTGACATTTAGGGTTTCTTAGAAACCTACCTACATGAGACAACATATTTATTTTTTTCAAGGACTATATAAATTAATTTATAACACTGAAGAAATAATTAATAGTAGATAGACTTTAAATATTCTCAAGAGTTTGTGAAACATCCTATACATCAAATATCACAAGACTTTCAATCATACAAATATTTGAAAGTGTGAAAATGTTATTTTCTTTGTTAAGAAAATTTTTTCACCAATGTTTTTGTACTTATTCTTTGCATCTAATCTTTTGAGAGTAAGCATCTTGCAACTTTAAATCCTATTTTACATCCATCCTCCAATTTATACCTCATGGATTAAAGCCTAACAACTTCAATGTATCCTCAATTATATGATTTGACGTTGGCCGAAACTAGTGTAATGCTGTAAACATAATCTAAAGTCATAATCAAGCGTCACCTGATGTCACGTGGATTTTGAGCATTATAAGTCGATCACCCCACTCATATTTGATGTAGGTGATCTAATCCTAGTATCACACCACCCGACCAATTATAACAGGAAAAACCCTTGTTTGATTTTAGTTAGGGGATTAACCTCATGCTTTCATACACACAACAATAAAGTTGTACAACCATAATGTAAGTTTATGTCTTTCTCAAATAAAAAATCACGGCCACTCTAACCCCTATGCACTAAATCAATATCTCAAGTCATAATAGTCACTTAAGATGAGTGTCACAATTTTTGTCACATTTAACTTTCCACATTCTTTCCTCTCAATTAATGAAAACATTCATTAAACATATCAAGAACAATTCTAATATTCACATAGCCAAATATTTGAGTATTACAATTTTAGTCAGTATACAGGTAGTCAAAGAGAGCATGCAATGAGAAATAATGTATAAATCATCTCCCAATAAATTATGGAAGATCATCCTATCAATAAACGACATAATCTTAATTAGTGTCACTCCTAAGAGTCTCTAAAAGATATTAGCTATATATATATATATTGAAACTATTTTACACTAACCGTCTCAACGAGTACAGAATCTTTCCACCAACTCTTTCAAGATTGTAATCTACAAGTGATTAATGTCTTCAAACAATAGAGTAGGATGTAGTACGCAATCAAATCAACCCAATAATCACACCCATGATAACCCTTGTTATATCAAAATGACCTATATTTCGCTAAAATGCTGAATATAATAATTAATTGAATTTTGAATAATCTCTTATGATATAATAGTGTCTAATAACATCGATATAGAGTAAGGAGCTTGGCTTACCAATCAACTTGGTGAAAAATACAATAAATGAGGGTTTGAACTGTGTTTATTTTACAATTTTTTTTCTAAATACAATAAATGAGACCATTGAGAGGAGTTTAAATATGATCTTGTTTCTCACGGTCCATTAAAAAAACTCAATTTTTGCTGTTGTGTATGATGTATTGTTGTCCACTTATTAGTGTTATCAATGGCAGGTGACTGATTATAGAAGTCAGGCAAAAGTGCGCCATATAAATATGTTGCCGCCTATTATAGCAAAACATAGTGAATATGGCAGCAATTTGACAACATCGTCACTGCCATTTATACGAGATGATAAAATGGTAAATCAAATAAACCTTCAAATTTCGAAATAAACTTCACCATTTAAAGATTTCAAAGTTTCTAAAATTTCAACAGGGAGAGGAAAATGTAAGATTACCTTAGAAGTGACAACTTTTTTTCTTTCATGGCCCAAAAATGTTAATTTCTAAGCCAATGCAGAATTCAAGATGAATATCCCACAAATACTACTTCAAACACAAGATCCTACCATTTACAGATTCAAGTGCAGCCAGCATTAGAAAGCACATTATATATTACTATTTATATACTTATTTCTGGTCTGAACCCCTCCTTTTCAATAGCCACTTCGGACTCTGATTAATCAGGAGTTAAGCTAGGTAGGACCTACAAGGGGACCAAAGCTCTCTTAGTACTTTTTTGTTGTTATTTTGTGGCTTTGATTTCCAAACGATTTTCCTTGTATATCCTTGCAGACAAATCAGAAACAAGAGCATAATTATTGCTTTCATAGCATGCAGTCATAAACGCTGCTAACGCTACACGATTAACATGAAGGTCCATGTCTAATAACTTATTAAAGAACAGTGCAGCCATGCCTACTTTCCTCTCACTACAAAGCTTCCTGACCAAGGTATTAGCCGTCCGTATCCAGAGTTTCTTTTCCAGCCTTTCAAGAATAACCATGGCAGATAAACAATCATCTACCTTACAATATTCATAAGCCAAAGTTACCCTAGTAACTTCACATGGAATAAGTCCCTTTTCTATCATAGTGTCATACAAACTCTGAGCCTCATCCAGCTTCGACTGTTTGCAAAGCCCGCTTATAAGTGCACCATACGTAATAGAATCTGGAGCGCAGCCATGGTCACTCATCCTATGGAAAAATTTCATAGCCAACGATACATTTCCTTCTCTGCAATAACCACATATCATAGATGTATAAGTTTTGTTTGTAGGAATAAGTCCAATTCTCAAAGCTTCCGTAAAACAGATCTCACTTTCTTTCATTCCTTTTTCCCTACATAATACTGCAATCAATGTGGTGTATGAATGAATATCAGGTTGAATACCACTTTTTACCATCTTATTGAATAACGCCATCGCTTGCTTGATATTTGCCTGTTTGCAATGCTCTGACATGAGAATACTATAGGTGACTTTATCAGGTTTCAAACCATTATGAAAGCCACTCTCAAGCATTTTGTAAGCCTCTTGTACTTTTCCTCTTTTACAAAGGCCATCAACAATGGCATTATATGTATATACATTAGGACTGAAACCTTCACTACTCATTAGGTTCATCAAATCATATGCTCTTTCAAAATTCCCTGCTTTGCAATGACCATTAATGAGAGCTGTATAAGTGTTGGTGTTTGGGACTAATCCCTGCTCTTTCATTCGGCTCAGTAGCATCTCTGCCCGGTTTAGTTTTTCATCTCTACAATACCCGCTTATCATGGCAGTATATGTAAGCACATTTGGCTTGTGATTTTCGCTTCGAACAAGCTTGAGAAACAACCGAAATGCTTTCTCAGTCCATCCTTTCTTGCAAAGACCATCAATTAATGATGTATGAGTATACACATTAGGTTTCCATCCTTTACCGACCATCTCCTCCAACATTTCAAATGCTTGCTTGATGCTACCCCTTTTGCACAAACCTTCAATCATAGATGTGTAATTAATCAAATTAGGCTTCAAACCCATATCGCCTGACCTACGAAAATACCATAACGCTCTGGTTGCATAACCATGCTCACAGAATTTGCTGATTATTAATGTAAACGATGCATTATCAACCACAAAGCCCCTCTCAAGCATGGCACTCAACCACCTATCTGCCTCCAAAACATTGCCAATCTTAAAATATGTAACAACCATCACCTTATAGGTAACAGAATCTGGTTGAACTCCTCTCACACACATTTCCTCAAACAAGTTCTCTGCATATTCAACCAAACCTAATTCACTTGTAATCTTGATGATACAATTCAATGTCCCAGTATTTGGAGCCAAACCCTGATTATGCATTTCAGTAACCATCTCCACTGCCTCTTTCAACCTCCCAACCTGAGCAAAACTCTTCACCATACACTGCATAACTTCATGAGCTTTCTTTGAATTCCCATTCCCAATACAAGATGTTGCACACACTATGTACAGCCTCATAAAATGACGAAACTTAGGATATCCAATTGCCCAATGGAAGAAACTAAGGGCCACCATCGAACCAGAATCACTTGCAAGTGAAGCAACGATGGTAACAACTTGCTCATGGGTTAGAGAATCAGCATCAATGCCGAGATGGAGTCTTGGAGGTGAAACTTTCATGTGGGCATGTTGATTGTAAGATTCACACACCAATGAGCACACCCTTTGGACCATAGATCGAGATGGACCCACATCAGTAGAAGAAGATGTTGTGAGTTGTGTTGAAGAAGAAGAAGAGCAATAGCATAGTGCTTCTCTATTAAGCATGAAAAGTGAGGGAAATCTACGTGAAAAGCCATGATTTCTGAGAATCACAAAGCACAACATGAAAAATGTGTTACTGAAAGCAAAGTGTGACAAATGAGTCCACCAAATCAGTATTTAAGGAATTCCGGTTTTAATAACAAGGTTCTGCATCATATTAGCTACCTTTAGCTAGAACTGGTGTATCCAAGACCCTGAGTCAGCGAAGGTGAACTATATAAAAAAATTGATAATTATTATCATACATATGAAAAGAAAATAAACTAATAGATATATATAAACAATATGTGTTCCCATTTCAACCAACTTCTTTGAAAGATGTCTGATTTCAAATTTCAGTTTTACTTTTTTAGCTACCAATATTGAACTTACATCTGTAATAAATGAATCTAACATGATAGATTAATAATAATGACGGAACATTTTATTCATAAACGTAGGGTTTTTCTTAAAATCGAATTGGGACAAATTTGAAATTACCAATGGGAAGAAGAGAACACGCCAACAGATGAAGAAGGATGAGGGGCGGCCGGTGGGTACGGTCCAAACAGGGAGAAATGAGAGCGGTCCTGATGGTCGTAGTCGGAGCTTGGTGGTGTTCGCGGTGGCCTGAGGAAGCAGCCGGTGGAGCACAGTAGTGGAAATGAGAGTGCGTCGCGATTTGAGAATTTAGTGAAAGGTAGAATATTTTTGGGTGAGGGGGTGCGAAACTAAATAATTAGGATCATTAACTTGAAATTATTAATTTTTTTGTTATTTTAACATAAAATAATTTTGATAAACATAGTTTTCATCTCTTATTTTGATCTAGACAAATCATAATATAATTAATTAAATTAATATTTTTATTTATACGTTTGAATTTTGATGTTAATTTTTTTAATTTTTTAACATTTAACTGAAATTAGTTGAATTACCTAATTCCATTTACATAGAATTTGTTTTACGGTTGGAAATTCTACTCTCAAAAGTAATTTTTCTAGAAAATGAAAATTTTATCCCAGATTATTTTATAGAAATTGTAATCGGTTAATATTAATCATATTCTTTTAGTTAATATTAATCATATTCTTATGAGTTATTTGTAAGAATAAGAATATGAGTAGTTACCAAAAGTTTATTCTCACCCGAATATTCATTTTCCACCCGTTTTTCTTAGGAACGAATTCATGAAACCTTTTCATTTTAACTTTTTATCATTCTGCAATACTTTATTGAGATAGATAATAAATTAATAAGATTTAAATAACATTATATTACTATACCACTTTATGACTTATCATTATTCAACTTAAATCGTTTACAAAATTAAGTTTAAAATTTTGTGGTGTGAAATTCTTTTGAAAATTTAAAAATAAGAGAACTATATTTTTAAATGTAAAAATTAGAAGATCAAAATTATAAATCAATAAAAATAAGAAAATCAAGTGTAATTTAAGTCAAAAACTGAAGTAAATATTAAAGTTGGTTCCAAAACTATTATTCTCTCTCCAATTTAGTTCATTATTTATAAAAAAATATAATAAACACTCCTTAAATCATTATCAATTCATCAAGAGCATTAAGTTAAAAGTTTGTTATAAATTAAAATAATATTAGTTACTTTTAAAGTTTTAGTATTTACAAGGACATACCCTCACTTGAGAGTTTATCTACCTCTTGCTCTAACTCAAATACTCTAATTAGTGGAAACAAAAAATGAATGACTCAAAATATATTGAGAAAAGGTGAATCTTGAACCCTAACTTTGTTTAAATATCGAACCCTAACTCACTTCATAGAGTTGATGAAAGAAAATTTCTTTTGTGATGCATGCTTGTTATCCTCGCTTGCTACCATTTTTTGCTACTATTGTTTGTTGATTGTTTAATCATGTATTTTCAATTGTGTGTCTTGTTTGTTGATTTTTTAATGGTGGCCCCTCTATTTGCAAGTTTTTTATTTTGTTGTTGTATGTGGTTTATTGTTAATCAGGTGGATTATGTGGTCCTTCCATGTTTAGTGTTAGGTTAATATTTTATGGAAATATTAATGTATCTCGTTTTGCATTTTGACTTATTTTTAATCTTTTATATTTGATATACCTTTAAGCAAAAGTCAAGATATATTTGATTCAAAATAAATATAAGTAAAAGTTAAAATGTATTTGACTTAAAATTTAGGACAAATACATTTTAATTTTTGTTTATATTTATGACAAGAGAGAGTAAGTGTTAAAAAAAACAACTCTTTTGTGTACCTTGTGTAAGAACTAAAGTAATCGGTAATTCTAGTACTTCAATTATTGATGATAACTCACATATTTAGTGTAAAGGCATGTTACCCTCTCTCTTAGGAGCGTGTATTTATTTTATTTTTCAAAATAAGATAAAAATTTAAATAATCCTTTAAAGTGGAGGGTCTTTCCCAAGGGAAATTATCCCTTATCCCTTTATTAGAAAAATTATCTTTGTTCCTAGAAAAATAATTTAAAGAAACCAATTGCTCCATACATATATGGGAAAGTGATGAGTGAGGGAAAGGACGACCCATCATTAAATTTCAACCAAGGATGTAAAATAAAAAAAATCTTAAACTTACAAATTGATAATTAATGAAGATAAAATAGATCTTATTACATAGAGCAAGGTAAGAATGTTAAGGAAGACTTAAATGGTTATGATTTTTTTTTTCTAGTTTAGAACGTAATTAATAATTAATTATATGAGATCTCGTTCAGTTAAGTTAGGGTTAAGGGCAAATGGTTATAACTTTAGTAATTTATTCTTCATCTATTTTAAAGTTTTTAGACCAAAGGATAATAAATGAAGCGAAAATTAAGAGAAACAAGACACCGAAGTGGTATCCACCGTATGCGTAAGATGATTAGTTGCTGGTGTGTTTCTTGTTTCGTACCATTTAGTAATATTCATAAATATATATTAAAATGTAAACTAATATATAATTACAAATAAAAAATTAACAACTTTTCTACTTAATATATAATTTTTTTAAAATTTTATCTTTTATTAAGGGTTAGATCATTTATCGATAATCACTTAAAAATATTTTGTAAGCATCTTAAAATTTACGAAAATGTGATAATTCCACTAATCCTATGAGAAAATTTTGAGAAAATTTTGTGTGAAGAATTAGAAGTCATTCAATATATTTCAATAATTGAATTAAATTCAAACCAAAAAAAGTTGAATTACTTGAAGATATTTATCAATTTTCCCCAGTATATACACATCTTAATTCATATAGAATAACATAATTTTGAAAAAAAAATTAAACTTGTTAAAATGTTGTTTGAAATCTATTAGTTCACATGATAAATTCTCAATTACAAAGACATTGGGTGCGTTTGTTTCAAATTTTTTCATGAAAAAATCTATTTTTTTAAACCAAAAATCATTTTGTAGGGTTTGAAGGGCGTTTGTTTCAGATTTTTTTAAAATCATTTTGTTAAAAATATCATTTTTTTGCTAAAAATGAAAAACTAAAAATAGTAGCTTCTCAAATTCGCTACTCCGATAGATGAGAGAGAAATATGCCAAAAATTTTAAAAACACCGAACTTAACCCACTCATAAGAGAAAATGACGTAATTACCCTTATCCTTTTTGAAAAATCCAAAATTACTCTCCATCAATTTTTACTGGATTTTCTCTCTACTGCATCAGTTTGAGGCATTTGACAGTTTTTCTCCTTCCATGAGGCTCTCATATAGGTTTTTCATCAAGTTAATTTTCTTCTCCTTTTCAATTTTTCACTTAATTTTTTTTTATTGTTTGTACGCCTTTTATTTGAATCATTTTATTTTTACATCATTTTTGATACATTTTTTTTTTGCTTTTTTGTGTTTTTTATTGTTTTTTTATGAGTACTTAAGGTACATTAATCAATTTTAAAATGGGTATAAGAAATGGATTAAACTTATAAATTTTGTAGGGTATTATAAAAGTCATGTCCTTTATGGTAGTTTTGTAGTTTAAAAAATCAATTTTATAAAATTGTATACAAACAGATTAAAAATCATTTTTTTTTAAAAATCATTATTATGATAGTAAACAAACGAAAATAAAAAAAAATCATTTTTAGAAAAATATCTACAAAATAATCTCTAAATTTTTTGAATTAAAAATCATTTTTATTTAAGCTCAAACAAACGCACCCATTATTTTTTTATTCGTCTAGAATATCTAAATTCTAAAATCGACCGTAAATACAATTATTTGAAAAGAAAGAATTAGATTAAGACTCTAGAAAGTTCAACGGAAGTAGAATAAAGATAATCATCAACCACTAATTGGAATTAATAACACATCATTTGAACCTTAGACTCAAGCAAACATTTGATCATGACAAAGGAATGTAATTGACAAAAGAGGAGAAATTAGCCTCCATTTGTTGTGGTATAATTGAAAACATTTTCTGACTAATTGTTAAGAGTATCAACTGACCAAACGATCGAGAAGTTGTCATCTCATTACTCACGTCAAACATATCTCTACCACAATGAAAGAAAGATGATATAATTACAAGCTCTAATGACAATCTGCCTATTTAATGAGATCACTCTAATTTAATATGAAACATCATCTTTTGATAACATAATGATAATGATGATTAAGGGTGAGAAGGTGAGACTGATCCACATGAATCTACTGTCTAGTCTAGACAAGATCAAAACTTCTTAAAAATTTAGGCCTAATTATAATTTTAGTGCTCTTATTTGAACAATTTCTAGATTTTGGTTCATATTTCTAAATAAGTAATTTTAATCCCTCAATTATACCAATTTTTGAAATTCGATATATCATTTTTCACTTATGCTTATGCGGCATAGTTTAATATGATGTGGTATTTATTAATTTAATAAATTGTTGCTACATCTGATTATATTTAAATATTAAAATTGATTAAAAAATCTAAATAAAATTCATAAAATATCAAATTATTACTTGTGAAAACTAGAAAATTTATTTGTAAAATACCAATAAAAAAACAAGAAAGACTAGTAAAAATCAATAAAAAAAATATTAGTAAAAAAACTAGATCACCCTCTCTAAAGCATAGTGTTTAACAACATCCTTCACAAGACCTTTGGCACTAAATTTCATGCCCAATTCAAACTTAACAACTTCAACACCCTCTGACATTTTAAATTTTGGAAACTTTGTCCTATTTGCCTCATTATTTTCACTTCCCTCAAATGTAACTAATATATCAGAATCATCATTTTCAACTTCAAACTGAGCGGTCATAATAGGATCCAGAATCATAACATTCTCATATGTAATTACAACAAAATTTGTTAACCGTTTCTTGAGGCAACACCGTATCCCAATCCCAATTCTCCTCAAAATCACTATCATCTTCAGTATAATCATCACTAGCATCTTCGATGTTAGCAACATACTTCTTATCTTCACTATCATTTTCATTTTATACATTAGCTTCACATCTATCATTACCTTGAATTTCAATTTCATCTTCAAATTCAACATATTCGTCTTCACTGCCACCTTCATATTCATCTTCTAAGTCAATAACAACTTCCTCGTCAAATGATTTCTTTTTCCCCTTACCCTTGTGATTAATAGCCTCATTAATATGCTCCTCAACTACAATTGGTGTGTCAAGTAGATGTTTCACATATAGTTCAATAACTTTGTATCCCTTAACATATTTAACAAATTTTAATACATCACCATCGCAATTTAGTGGCCTCAATCCACGACTAAGTGCTAGCTTATGATGACGATAATACAAGCTTTTGAAATCTCTATATCCAAACTTTTAACCACTTTTGATATATCAGTGTAAGACATGACATCGACATTCCAACCACAATTCTTTTCTTCCATTTGACCCTTAACATACATTTTGCAAGGCAATTCTATAAACAATCCACCATGATATATACGTAATATGACTTCTTGTCCTTGTGATGACCTATACGAATCAACTCCATAAAAAACAAGCAAGAACATAACAAAATCAACAACACAAAGATACAATAGCAAAATCAGAAGCAAAATATGCAAAGCCCTAAACTACGAGAAAAATGGTAAATGGTGCGAAAACGTCTTCGTAGAAAAGACACGATTGTGTGTTATTGTTATAACCATCAAATTAATGTTGTTCCAAACTTCTTTTTCTAGCCCGTTCAACAACAATAATGAGTCTGGGTCTGTCATTTCTCACACCACACCACTATTTGAAGTTTAAAATGATTTTATATAAAAATTGAAAATAACAAATGATTTTGTAACATTTAGTATCCTTCAAATCAGAAATAGTTACAAGCAAACTACTAAGCTAGAGTTACCAAATTAATAACAAACTCACTAAGAACAATATAATTACAGACACGAATTATGAAAACCTTAAACAACACAATAGAGTTTCAAATGGGAAAATAGACACATACCTTGAACGCAATTGATGATTCAAAGATGAAGTCATTTACGCAGTTGATGATTCACAAAATACGAGCATAGTGAATCGTGGGCAGAACAGAACAGAGCATAAACGCACAAGAATGGTGATGAATGATGAACACAAAAGAATAGATAAAACCATATGCAACTAAATTGCCGAACACGAACACAATGAGTTGATGATGAATCGCAGAAAAACCAACAAATTGCGAGTTGACGAAACAGATGAATCGCGAGTAGAACGATTGCGAGTGCAGAAGAATGATTACTAACGCAGAAGAACAACATATGAACAACGCATAAGAACGATCAAAGATGATGAAAATATTGATGACGATTGCGGTGCATTTTCCCTCTTATGTTAGGGTTCTTGATTTTTCTTTCCCTTTTTTTATTTTGACTCCAGTAAAATATAGGGAAATTTTACACCATGCTAGTGATTTTTGAAAAATAATTAGGTATTTCAATTAATTAATAATATATTTTTTTACAATAATATAATAAATTAATATAACTATATTTATCTGAAGTGACAATGGTTTTTAAATTAACAAATGGCACAATATATTAAAATGTGTCACATAAGCATAATGGAAAAAAGATGAGTTTAATTTCAAAAATTGAGAAAACTAAGGGACCAAAATTACTGATTTAGAAATAGAAGGACCAAAATCTAAAAATTGCTAAAACATACGGACTAAAAGTGCATTTAAGCCAAAAATCTATTTAGTTAAAAATAGTTACATGACAGTTAAAAAGCCTTTCAGGCCTATCAGATCGGTCTATTTAAATAAATATAAATAATTTTGTATTACTACTATAATTATTATATTAAATTTTTTATTAGATATTAAACTTTTAGAAATTTGAGTATATTAACTTTTTTTTTGAACATAGAATTGAAACATGATATCATATAAAGTCAAATTCTTTAAAATATCATGTTAAATATCAAAATAGAACATAATTTTACTGACATATTAACTCGTTAGTCTATTTAAAGATATATTTGATTACTTATTTAAATATGTTAAAATGAAATAAACTTTTAAGTAGACTAACATGTCATATCAGACTTCCATCAAAGTCAAGTTCATGCACAAAAAGTAATCCTACGACAAGTTACATATCAAACTTATGTCTTGAAAGTTTTTGACAGATTATGCTTAGACCTTGCAAAGCTTAACTCGGCATAATCTATTTTCACGCTAATAAAGATCTTTCCAAATAAAAATTAAAGAATTATTTATTAATGGATGCTCATTCAACTGCTGTTTTGCTCATTTTTACATGAACTTAACTTCTACATATAACATGCAAATAAAACTATATATACATATGCTTAGAAGTAACATAATTATTGTACAACTTAACTATACCCACTTGGAAGAAACCTTTTGGCTCACCCAATTGTTCATATTTGACCATTTACTATTATAATAATAATCTCACTAACAATCTTGCTAGTAATCAGA
This sequence comes from Cicer chorassanicum, assembly GCA_037974735.1. Lineage (NCBI taxonomy): Eukaryota > Viridiplantae > Streptophyta > Magnoliopsida > Fabales > Fabaceae > Cicer > Cicer chorassanicum. The sequence goes on from JBBPBP010000003.1 coordinate 1,188,980, forward strand.
ATTATTTGTTTCACCAACCTTTCATTGTTTTTTTAATTTCTTTTTAGCCTTTAATGATAGACAGGGAACAAAATTCCAATAGAGCATAACAGTATCAAATGGTGGCAATTTTAGTTGTAGAACTTAGACACATGTGAGATGAAATATATCTATACATGAATTGAAGATGTGTATACTCAGTATTTAATATAACAAAGTATGATCAAATTAATGCGTATCATGATAAATGTATCTTATGCATGATTAATTTCACATCTTTATTTATATTAATTTTAGAGTAAATAGTCATTTTGTTCTATAAAAGAAACACATAGAAAATATTATTTTATAACAAAAAACGATAATTTTTAATCTGTGACAAAAATAAATTGAGACAATTTAATCCTCGAACCACAATCTATCATAGAACTATACAAAAATTGATGACGTGCACCGTTAAGTCATTAACGATGTTCATAAATTTTCTACGTAGCCTTTAACAAAAATATAAGAGGACAATTTTTTTTCTTCTGATTTTTGACTACGACAAGGAATCTCTAAGGTTTGACATAGTGACGAATTTGGGACGATTTCCATTGAGGTATTTCTACTACTTTTTTTGTTTTATTTCTTCGTATTTTCGTTTTCAAATTGTGGTTGCTTTCCTTTGCGCGATGATTTCGTTTCTTTGTCGTGGATCATTATATGACATGTGGATTGTCGCATAATCTAGTCACAGTTCAAAAACGAATAAAAAATCGATTAAGAAAAAATTTGATAGATGAACTAGCATGTCTAAATTTATTTTTGTTAGGGACTAAAAATGGTTGTTTTTTTGTCAAGATCTAATCTATCTCGCATGCATTTTTAGGGACAAAATTGTCCCTTCACTCTTAATTTTATGATTATTTTCTTAATTTTTTTTTTATAATTCATGTTTATTAGCGTTTACAACATAACATGTGATCAACCATGTTTACCGCTAAATATAATATAAGATAGTAGCATAAAACGAACAACAAAACCAAATGTGGGATACCATATACATAAAGTACCCCATTTTCATACACTACCCGCAAGTTAAACAAACAAATAATAGTCACAGTTGAATCTTTGTTGACTACAATCAGAACAATAAAAATAACATATTTCATAATTTATACATAAATATTATTTATATGATTCATTTAAATTGACACAATTAATTATGGTATACTCCGTAAGGCTATCAAACCCTGGCCTTACGCCACAAATTTTTACTATAAAAACATATGCAATTGCATGAACAAATCATCGATTACTTATAAAATATAAGACATTAATACGTCGCTGATGAAGTATTTGTTGCACAAATTTATAAATTGCTCAACGAATTATTAGATTAAAAAATGACATAGGAATAATCTATACAGGTTGGCATACACATTTCTTACCTCCATTTTCATGACTTTATTATTCTTTTAATTTGACAAAAAAAGTTTCCCATGTCGACCCTGAGAAAAAAGGAGGAAAGCGAGGGATGGAGTTTCTATTGCTTTTGGCATAGTGGGCCCCTGCGGGTGGTTCACACAACGGGCTATTAGCTTAGTGGTAGAGCACGCCCTTGATAATTGCGTCATTGTGTCTGGACTGTGAGGGCTCTCAGCCACATAGATAATTCAATGTGCTCATCGGCGCCTAACTCTGAGATATGGATCATCTATTTCCTTTAATTTTCTAATGTCTTTCTGTAGTGTAATCATCGAATTGTAGGGTACTACATCTACAATTGTCCAACAAAGTTAATCAAGTAAGTTGATATTATTTTTATATTAAAAAATATATTCAACTACTATATACATTTTTTCTTATCTATAAATATATTTTAAAATATTTACTTCAAATTATTCAAATCCTATCTAAGATCATCAATGCAACAAGATAGATCAAGTAAAATAGATATCTATCTATTGAGAATAAAATGTTAGAATTATTTTATTATAAATTTTTATAAAAAAATTTGTGCCTAAACCAAATTATAAAATTAATATGAGAATTAACATCCAATCTTTCTTTACTTATGTTTTACTTAGTTTAGTGTTCCTCAAAAATCACAACACCATACCTAACACTCATTGAAAGAATTAAGAAATATACACTTGAGAGATGTAATTTCTTCTTTGATGTAATATTTGAAGAAAAAGAAAATCATCGTCAAGAATTAGTACTCGATTAATCCGACTAACTTTTAAATTATACATAGCATAAATTTTTTGTTCAAATATTATAAAGGATATAAAACAATGTCATAAATCTAATTGTATTATTTTCACTTTTTAAATAAAAATACTACACCTTTGCATTTAAAAAAAAATAAGGGAAGCACACTTTTTAATACTTATTTTTCTTTCTTATCCCAAAAAGATACACATAAAGATTTTTAAATTGAATAACGTATGCAAATAACATTGGATTTTAAGTACTTTTAAAATTCGTACGAAAGAGATAAATATGTTTCTAGGATTAAAAAGAACATCTGGATCTCTATTTGACTATTGTCAATCTTGTTCTGACTTTAAGAATTGAAAAGTTTGATGCTCTCACAAATGTGTACATTGAGTCTCAAATGACTTTTCATAAAAAATGAAAACACTATAATAGAGTGTTCCTAAAATTTATACCTTTTGGTGAGTTTTTAGTGACCGACAATAGTAAAGATTCCTAGTAACTCAACTTATTAATTCTACTACTTTAAAGTATATGCCAATGTTTCATTGGTTTATTCCATTTTCTAATTTGTTATCAGTTGGAAATTTTACATATGAACTATGTTGTTTCTTTAGAATTTAGATCTGTTTCCTAATGTTGGTTAGTTAGTATTTGATTTCGAAAAATGGTGTAATTAAGAAGGTATTTGGTATCTGCTCTATCAAAATATATTTCGTTCATGAATACTGTTATTTGAGAATATCATTTATGGAGAGTACATCTTCAAAGTGACTCATTTTCTTTATTTTTTTATGTTTGAATTGTGTATTTTTATTTTATTTTTATTGTTTGTAGGTGAATATTAAAAGCATTTTGTTGATGAAGATGAAGTTTTGACAATTAGGTGGACATGGTTTAACAAATTGTAAATGTTTCCCTTGAAGACAAAAATTAAATTAACAAATTGTACAAACAAAAATTGTAAATGTTGTATATTATTAAGATTAAAAAAATAGAGTTAATTGCATATTAACTATATCTATTACTTTAAATATGTTTACCATCAAACACTTTAACATCAGATGACTCCGATTCATTTAAAAACTTTTTACTTCGAAAGTGAATATAAATTAAAGTATTGAATAAGTTTTTAGTCCATCATTTGTGGTTGTTACAATGGTAACATATGCATAACAATATTGATGTGATAAATTATAAAAGTAAACAATTTCAAGATTGGTCTTTTAAGTTTTGAAAAAATACACTTATAATCCTATAAGTTTAAACTAGTTTTCGCCCAGTTACAATCTTCATCCTTTACATTTTCATCATCTTCCTCTTCTACTGCATATTTAAATAACCTAAAACCCAAAAATTGTAATTTCAATAGGAAAACTCAAAATGTCAACAATGTGAATTAGAGAAAAATCAAAACAAGAAATTCATCATTCCAAAAAGAATTAAAAATGTGTTGATGTAAATAAAGAGAAATCCACCATAAATTTACTAAAAATAAATGAGTTGTTCGTACATTTAAGAACTATATCAAACGTAATGTAATTCAATATTCGATTTATTACAAATATCAAACACACACACACACACGTAAAGATGCACACTATTTAAGAAGATTTGAGTTAGTAAATATTTTTATTTGTAATGTTTTATGGTTCAAATTTAAAGATATTTTAATGATTTTTAATTGAGTCACAATCACAGTCATAATAGTTATATTTTGTTATCTATCGATTTATTTTAATAACTCTGCAAAACTCGTATGAATATTTATGTATCTAACATGTATGAATACGAATACTGAAATTACAACTCTCAAATGTACTTATACTTTTCAAACTAAAAATATAAATACTATATCACTATATTTTTTTTAGCTAAATTGCACTTTTAAATTTTTTTGTTTAATCTAATTCTCGAATATACAAACAACTCATTTATTTTTAGTAGGTTTATGATAAATTTCTTTTTATTTACAATAACTCATTTTTTAATTCTTGTTGGAATGATGAATTTGTTATTTTGATTTTTCTCTGATTTATGTAGTTGACGTTTTGAGTATTTCTATTCTAATTATAAATTTTGGGTTTTAAATTATTTAAAGATAAAATGGAAGAAGAAAATTGTAAAGAGAAAAACGAAAAAAAAAGTAAAATATGAAGATTATGTCCAAACAAAAACTAATTTAAACTTAAAGAACTTAAAAATATATTTTTTTAAATTTAAAAAACTAATATAAAAATTATTTACTTTTATAATTTATCACTACCATTATACATACATCAACATTACTGATCTGGTTGAAAAACAAAAAACCTATCCAAAAACTCATTCAGTTATAAATGATTAAAAATGTAATTTAGTCACAATAATATTATATTCTTAATTTGTCTCTCCCGGAACAGAACCCACCTCTGGAAAGAAGCAAGAAACGCAAATCTAACGCCACAGTGTGTGTCACACCATTTTAAGTAACTTCTCTGTTTTTTTAATATTATTTATTTATTTTGGTTCAAATTTCATGTTCTGCTTTCTCGTAAATTTGATAGACAACATTTGATTGAATATAATCACATACCTCAGGGTTAGTGTCGTGTCGGTGTTTGATACCAACATGTATTGTACAATAGATACCCTTCAATTTGAAATATGTTATATGTTGTGTCAGTGTTTAATACCAACAAGTATCGTACAACATATACCCTTCAATTTGAAGTTTCGGTGCTTAAAACTTGTTTCATATGTTAAAGTACATGGTGGTCCGGTCCCTGTGGTTTTGGAAGAATGTATTTTCTATTGTTATTTGAAACTTGATGTTTCTTTTTTGTTTGATACTAAAGAACGGTGAACAAGAGTATTTATAATCTTGAAGATGTATGTATTGAACATCTCTGTATGAACTTTATCAGTGTTGTCAAATAGAAACTATAGAATCGAGGAGTTTGAATAGATTGCTGTTGTTCTGCAATATTCTACTCTGGAATGAAATATAAGCAAAAAGGGTAATTGAAAAATTGATGTATCTTATCTTAATTTTTAACTCGATATATAAACTTTTCAGCTACTATGTTTGCTTATATTTCATTCCGGAGAGAGTACTATTTAGTACTATGTGTTGTCAAATAATGGTTATAGCGGTGTTAAAACACTCTTTTTTTGTCTTAAACCTCCGATTCCTGGGAGAAGGGTTCTGATAATCTGGAATTCGGTCGGGGTAAGTAAAGTCTGACCAAAGATTGCTCTAGCTAGGTTATATAACACCCTAGAATAGTAGAATTTGATCAAACTGTTATTTTACGCGATTTGCGATTGAAGAAACTAGTCTATATTAGACATTTAGACTTGTTAGTTTGATGTTCATCCCTTATACAATAACAATACACTCAACTTTCAACATTGGTTGTGCTTGATGCCAATCTTTTTGTGCAGATTTTTAAATGGAGCGTTGGTGTGGAGTTTTGAGCGTCCCGCTGCATTCTAGTAGCGCGACATTCCATAGAGTTGGCGCATCTCTTTGCCTTTCTCCTGAAACCAGAACTTGGAGTGTGAGTTTGTTTCTTGAAATTGAATTTCAAAGCTTATAGTCTGTATAGCTTTCATTTCACTTAATGCAAAAGTGTAGCAGTTTTCTTATATAAATTTTTAGTACTATGAAGCACTGACGTATACACCAGACACGATGCTCATACTAAAAGATAGACACTGGTAATAGTTTAAAAAAGTGAAGTGAATGAATCTAGCCACATGTGTCGGTATCATGTTGCCAGACGCACCTTTAATCTGAAGTGTTAGTGCTACATGATTTGGGTATCTATCTATTTCTTGTTGCATTGCTTTTCTGCAAAATTAGAAAATCATGGTATGGATTGAATAATGTAAGCTATTTGAATTACTTATATTTACAGACCATAGTTATCTTTTCATGGTAATAGACTTAATGAAAAATATATGGCTTAATACTGTTCTCATTTTTCATATATCTATCATGCAATATTTACCTGAGATTCTTATGATTTGTTACAGGTGCCTATAGCAAATGCCATCTTTTTCTGTGGTGATCGAGTTGAAGGGACCGGTAACCCAGTGATCGAGAAGCTATCAGATTTACAGAAACTATCTGAAATTGTCGTGTCGAAATTCGGCTCTTTCATCAATGCTTGGATTATTGAGGCTTCTGTTTTCAATGGACCTTATGCTGTCTATAAGGACTTTATACTGTCTGTGAATCAATATGGTGAGCCAAGGTCATACCATCCAAATGGATTCCCGGCGTCTACATCGACCGTCTCACTTTTATCCAAGTGCCTCGAAGAAGTATGAACTGCTTCTTCGCCTTCTTATATACTGCTAATTCATACCTTAAAATCTGCTATGATAATAACTATTATACTTTTTGCAGATATTATTTTCGCTCAATGTGGTTAATGAATTGAAGTAGATAGAATATTTGTATTGATGGTTTAAAATGTAAACCAGTGTTGTTAAATGGCGTCCACAGTGACACCATGGCAGAATGGCGTGGCTGATTTTTTGACTACTGCCATAGACAATTTGTGAAGAGATGCCTGCCATGATGGCATAATAGGCTGCAATGTCGTGTTTATATGTCATATGTCAGTTTGGTCTTTTGCGCAATCGATAACACTGAACCAATATTGCTACATGACACGAGGGATCACTTCTGAGACTCCAATGTTGTCAATCATGGATCGCGGAAAACAGCGACTTGTTTAATTTCTGCTATGCTAATGTGCTATAGCATCACTATAACCGCTATTTGACAACACTTTGTAATAAGTAGTGCATCGCAAAACAATATTGATTTATTCAAATTCTACTACTCTATAGTGCCACTATAGCCGCCATTTGACAACAACGTGTCATTCCCCAATAATAAAAACTGTCCTGGTTTGCATTATTTACAACTTGCAATTCAACAATTTCTAATTTTCCCTAAATGCTTTCCATATCCTGAATTTCTTTGTAATGCAGGTAAAAAAAATCATTTCAGGAGGGCAAGTATACTCTCCTTCCTGTTGTTTTCATCAGCCTAAGACATTCATCCTTGGATTTAGCAAAGGTGGAACTGTACTTAATCAGATAGTTACCGAACTCAGCTTCTCAAATATCGAATCTAATGTGAATTCAGCTGAGGAGATTTGCATAGTCCCTAAAACAAAAGAAGCCTTACTTAACAGCATCAGTGAGATTCATTATGTTGATGTTGGTTTGAACTCAACTGGTGCATACTTAACAAACCATGATGTGTTTGAGAGAATCTCCAAGAGGCTCGTGGAAGGAGCTTCTCGACTCCGTTTTGTCCTTCATGGAACTCCAAGGCAATGGACTGACAAGCGGAGAGACTGGATTCGGAAGGAGAAGGACAAAATGATGGTTTTGATTGAATCAGAAGGCGACAAGTGTGAAGGGAAGTTAGAAGTTATGTCAAGGTATTATTTTGCCGATAAGCCTTCAAATATGCAGATGCACTTTGAAATAATTGAAAGCTTAGATGTAAGTTAGTGCTCCACACAGGTTTGCTGGAAATGTCTTACTTATATGGATGATTGTGTATATATGGTGTCTTGCTGGAATGATTATGATTCTGAACATAGAAGCTGAATAAAATTTTATCAGATTAGTCACTTCACCTGTCATATATGTCTGACATAGATTTCATGCAGGACAATGATAGATACCGATAACAATTTGACAAAATGAAAGTAATTGAATGTAACTACATGTGTAGGTGTCATGTCAGTGTGGACAGTGACCCGTATTAGACACCAGACACGCATTTAATTTGATGTGTCGGTATTACATAACTTATAATATTTTGTACACATGTTAAATTGGGAGTGAGATTAGCTTGATGTATCTTTTTATAGAAGATTATAGTATATATATTACTAGAAAAAAAGGCATCCGACATATATCGTGTTGTGGTTTTAAACATCGATGACTTGCGGTGTAATGACTCAACCCTGATCCTCCAAAGCCTCTTTGCAGCCTTAGAATGGGCATGGACAACTACTCTAAAAGTTCATACTGTCCTTATCTTTTGGTGTTTCCAACAATTGTGTGGACATTTTGGATGTGTCTTCAACATTTCAAAAATGAGAAATCCATCACTTAATTCATAGCTCATCACTACTGCACTGATATCTAAATTCTTCATAGCACATCAAATCAATTTATGCTATATTAAAACAACCTCCAAATTTATTTTCTGACATATGGTCATTCTATTCGCCTATCCAATTTATTCCAAGTCAATTAAAATATTAGCTTTCACCCTTCTATACACTACACCTTTCTTGTCACATGAATTCCAGTTCAATAGGATTTTAATTTTATCTACTAGTAGTTCAGAATCCATCCATAGCAACATTAGAATTGAATGAATATCATATATATGCAGCCCTTTCCTTAGCATTGGTATCTTATCTTCATTCCACTGTTAGTTACACACATATATATAGGATTGGATTTTTTTAGCAACTCCATTTTGGAGACATTTGTTGGCTTGAAAATTATAATGCATTCATAATGTGCTTTCAAAGCAGCTTATTATTCCACTTTTTCTCAAGGTTGCTAATTAAACAAGCAAATGAATCCTTAATCCAATAATTAGAGTCATTGGTCATTCCTTAATTTATGGATTACACGCAAATTTCAGTTATAGATGTCAATTTCACAAACTCACTAATTATTGACCTCAGTCTACATGTTAGAGGGGTCAAAAAAATTTATAGTTAAAAAGGTCTCAAAAAAGAAAACCCTCAAAATTAAAAAGCCCATAAAATTTTGTGATAACTTTTTGGTTGCATTTTATTTTCGAGAAATGTTTATTTTGATTTTTTTCACAATTTTCGAGAATCAAATGATTTAAAAAAAATTCCTAGAAAAATGTTTCTGAGAAAATTAAATTTAGAAAATTTTTCAAGAAAAAATCTTAATTAACAAAATATTGAACTTATGAGCCCTCTCACTTAATACTACAAAAAATAATGAAATAATAAACTGGTACTTTAAAAAATTTATTTCAATAAAAGACCTAATATTAGAGATATAGTAGAAGATTTTTTAAATAAACTTTAGATTTTAAGACTTTATTGACCGCTCTACTTCCGATATACTAATGAACATTGCAATACATACTAATAGAGGTGTACCGTTACACCGGCATCTAACCCCAATGTACACTTCTACTTTTGCCACAACGATTTGATAGATGCATTTCAAAAATAATTATAATCTATATAAAATTATCTCATTATTTATGCTTTTTCTTTACGGACTTATTATTTCTGCTTAAAAATTACATTTTCATTTGATTATTGCTATTCAATATTTCAAACAAAAAAAAATGTAAATATTATCAATGAAAAATAAGTAAATCACAAATCTAACAGTAAAAAATATAAAAGAATTCAACACCTACACATCGTGCAGGTCACAATCTAGTTAGTATTATAGCACTCACCTGTATTATATTATATAAAAGTTCAAAGATAATAAAGACAAAATTATAAAATACAATTGATGTTTTTAAATTGTGAAATGTTCAACATGGATGCATGTCAAACTCAGACAATAGTTGATTAGTGGTTTGAAATTTTATTGGATCTGAACCTTGATATTCTCAGGTGAAAAAAGTCCTAATCCGAAGTTCTGTCAATAGGTAAATAAATTTTAGTTAAAGATTGTTTCAGCTAGAAATTGAACTCGAGTTCTACCAATCGTCTCAACTTTACATAACTCATTGATCACTTTAAGTCCTACAACTTGGTAAAAAAGTTTAAATTTTATCAATTACAAATCATTTAGCAAGATATATATAATTATAGATAGAAATTTGTTAATGAGGTAAAGAAACCATATCTTAGGTGCTTGTTTACCTTGTATTTTTCTTTCTTCAGTCACAAAAGCACTTGTTTATGCATTCAATGATCTCTTCATTTGGAACACATACATATATAAGTTAATTGCACAAATAAAAAGTTTCTAAACTATTAGTTGTCCTAAGTAAAAAAGAAGGATAAAAAGGTGTAATTGTGAATCTACATGGATTAATACACTTATAAAAATACTATATTGCTTAAGCTACAAACTATTCCATACCAAGAATCAGGCTAATTGAGCAATAAAAGATTTGATATAGTATATTTATTTAAAGATTAGAAACTAGAAAGTAATTCTTTCCTTTAAAGGTAAAATTTAGAGATACCATTAATAAATCCCATCACCCTCTTCTTCATTTTCACAATATTTGTTGAACTCATCATAGTTGATTAATTGCTATTGTATTGTTCAAGTACAATCATACAAAGGATAATGGGGATGAACACAAGTTTAATGAGAGAAAAAGGTTAATATTGAATTTGTTTTCCTTTTTTATAATACTTATTTATTTATGTGCTAATTAATGATTTATCAATTTCATTTTGTGTCATAGGTTTTTCAACATCCCATGTATTGAGTTTGATAATGAATACACTTTATAAGCAATTTGTTGAGAAAGACATCAAGGAGTTTGAAGCATTTCATGTTGCTATTCTTGATACCTTTAAGTAAGCATGTAATTCCAATGAAAATTTAATCTCATGTTAATTTTTTGCTTTGAATGATTTCTTTTTTATAAAAAATTGGAGTTGAGGAAATTATTATTGATGACGGTGACACTAATGATCATTTTACAATGGTCTCATACACGATTTGAACTATGTCCCTCAAGGTTAAAATAACAAACTCTTACCATTAAACTGACACATTGGAAACAAAATACACGTTCATTCCTTCGAATGATTATGAAAAGAAGATAATTGAAAAATAAATTAAAATTCATAGGTATATAATAATATATCAATGTTGTTAAAAGGCGGTCATGACGCGACAAATTTTAGAAAACCACCATAGATAATTTGTGAAGGAATAGCCAACGTAATAGTGTTTTAATGGCGGATTTTGGCCTTCCTCCATATTCCTCCATTGCCATGGACAACATTGGTTATAATTAAAATTCTTATTAATTATGATAATACACTGATTTGATTGAATCCACAACCAATAGTTATAATTAAGAAAATATTTTCAATTGAATTTCTTGACAAAGATATATATTGTCAATTGAAAGGTGAGGTAAACTTTAAGAAGTGATTTTAAATTCAACAATCCAAAAAATAAAAGTTTGATATTTTGCATTGCACTTTCACAATTTGGTTTAACATTATCACCATAACAAAGAACCATGTTTGCAAGTAAATTTTATGCAGCACTTTAAACATGGCTGTGCCTGGAAAGCATTATGATGCTCCATCATATGAAAATATAAAGGTTAGTTATCTTCTCATACAATTTGTACTCAATTTCATGCATCTTGTGAAGTTTCTTATAAATTAAAGCTTATAGTTTAATTTTCATTTATTTTAAATAATTTACACAATATATAGTCTAAATTATGTTTACACTAAGTAACACTTTTTCACTCATAGTACCGGCTCATCAGATTGAAGGTCTATCAAGTGTTTGACACGTAATAATATTTGAAGGCGTGTTTGATGTGTAACACATGTCAGTATTCAACATCGACACATGTAGTTGCATTCAATCATTTTCATTTTTTTTAATATTGCTAGTATTCGTGTTATGTTTAATATACGTGTCAGTGCTTCGTATTCAAACTTCTATATAAAAGGGCGACATGAGAGTCCGATCAAATGGAGTCTTAGGAGGGTAGATGTACACAATCTCAATTAGCCTTGCAAACGGAAAAATCGTTTTCTAAATTTCATTTAAACTTACATGTAAACCACTAAAATTTTCATCTATATGCAATCACTCACATATTTTCGATCGCGCAGGGCATTTTCGAACGATGGAAAGAATCCAATGAGGAAACCAAAGAGAAGATGTTCACAGATTTCATGAACAAGAATGTAAATCTAAACAAAGTAGATGAATCTATGATAATAACTGCAATAGTAGCACCACCAACAGCCATGATAGCCAAAAGAACAGGACAAACAACATTGCCTCAGCTGAAATTTATGAAAGCCATTCCTGATGTTGTCTTTGTTCCCTCAGCTACAGTTTTGGCTCTCATTGCTGTCAAAATTTTAAGGTTAATGTTTGTAGGAAACAACACAATTAACAAGAGTGCAACAACAGTGTCACATGTTGATGATCATGTAGTTCAGCCTTCAAGTGTGGATAACATTCCTCCACTTATAATGCCACCTGAAATTGAATCAGATAATTCACAACAAGATGTGACAAAAACTGCATCAGATGCAGAACAACACATGTCTGAGGGAAATTATTGTGCCTCGTGTAATATAGTTCATTAGAGATATAAATGATGAATAACAAATTATACTCTAACATTTTTTTTCCACTAAACTATTTAAAATATTTTTATAATTTTGAAATATTTCAAGACTATAATAACGGTAACAACAACAATTTAAGGTCAAAAAAAAGAGAGAACACCTTAGATTTAGAATACATTTGTTACATATTTAAAAAAAAAAAGTGATTTTGATATTCTATTCAAAACACTTACTTCAATCCAAAAAAAAAACAACAGAATGCAAAATGAGTTCAAACGAAGAACAACGCTATGGAGCAATGCAGAAAGAAAATGCTTACACTTACTTCAATCCAAAACCAAAACCTTCAAAACACTTCTTCAAATCCACGCTTTCATTCTCCGTAACTCTCTTCACAACAATCTCAACCTCCTTACAAACTTCATCTCATCTTCCACTTTCCTCGCTTCCTCTTCCTCTCGCAAACACGACGCCGTTTCAATTGTCCAACATGCTCGCCGTTTTTTCGATTTTACTCCCACCCAAAACCGCGACGAGTTTCTCTGTAACACCATCATCAATACCCATTTCTCAATTCGTCAATTTGATCAGTCTTTTACTCTCTACAGAGACTTTTGTAGAGGGAATTTTGTTCCTAGTTCTTATACTTTTACTTCGGTTTTAAAGGGTTGTGGTGTTTGTATGGCTTTGAGAGAAGGTTTGGAGGTTCATTGTGTTGTTTTGAAAAATGGGTTTTGTGTTGATTTGTATGTTGGGACTTCTTTGGTTGATATGTATGTGAAATTTGGTTTTTTGGGTAGTGCTAGGAAGGTGTTTGATGAAATGTCTGTGAGAAGTTTGGTTTCTTGGACTGCTGTTATTGTTGGGTATGCTAGATGTGGGGATATGAGTGAGGCCAGGAAGCTTTTTGATGTTATGCCTGATAGAGATATTGCTGCTTTTAATGTTATGATTGATGGATATGTTAAAATAGGGTGTATGGATTTGGCGAGGGATTTGTTTGATAAGATGAAGGATAAGAATGTTATTTCTTGGACTAGTATGGTTCATGGTTATTGTGAGGATGGTGATGTTGTGTCGGCTAGGTTTATGTTTGATTGTATGCCTGTGAAGAATGTGCTTAGTTGGAATGCGATGATTAGGGGATATTGTGAGAATAGACGACCGCACGATGCGTTGAAGTTGTTTTGCGAAATGAGGGGAAGTTTGGATGTGGAAATGAATGAAGTGACGGTTGTGAGTGTTCTTCCTGCTGTTGCTGATTTGAGTGCTTTGGATTTGGGTGTTTGGATTCATGGGTTTGTGCAAAGGAACCGACTTGATGGAGATGTTCATGTGTGTAATGCTTTGGTTGATATGTATGCAAAATGTGGGGAAATTGGAAAAGCTAAATTGCTTTTTGAGGAGATGAATGAAAAAGATACATCGTCGTGGAATGCTTTGATAAATGGTTATGGTGTCAATGGTTGTGCGAAGGAAGCGTTGGAAGTATTTGCAGCAATGTTACAGGAAGGATTTGAACCGAATGAGATAACAATGACAAGTGTGTTATCTGCTTGCAACCATTGTGGTTTGGTAGAGGAAGGAAGAAGATGCTTCAAAGAAATGGAGAGATTTGGAATTGTGCCTCAGATTGAGCATTATGGTTGTATGATTGACCTTCTAGGAAGGGCTGGATGCTTGGATGAGGCTGAAAATTTGATTCACGCCATGCCTTACGACGCTAACGAGATAATATTGACTTCGTTTTTATTTGCTTGTTGTTACTTTGAAGACGTTTCGAGGGCTGAAAGAGTGCTAAAAGAGGCGGTGAAATTGGAGAAGGAAGGTGCCGGAGACTATGTGATGTTGAGAAATTTGTACGCCGCGGAACGACGATGGACAGACGTGGAGGATGTTAAACAAATGATGAAGAAAAGAGGATCAAATAAAGAGGTTGCTTGGAGTGTTATTGAGGTTGATGGTAGCTTTAGAGAGTTTGTGGCTGGTTATTACTTGCATTCACAACTGGAGGTTGTTCAGTTAACCTTGGGGCAGTTATGGAAGCACATGAAAGTTGAAACAATTTATTGAAGTACAAGTAATTAAATAGGATCTTGTCTAGTTCACAAATCACAATTACATGGCAATGTTTTGCCCAATAATATGGATAACATTTCATGTACATATTGGTTTGATGAGGCCTGCCTATAAACATAGAATTCAAAGGTGGTAATTAAAATGTGATTTTATAAAAGTTAGTAACGAGCAACAAAATATATATAAATGAAAGACCCCAACAGAGCTATATATTAAATACCAACCCAGATACAAATGTTGCATACAACACCACCTATATGTAGATATCGATAATAATAACTTACGAAAATAAATGATTCAATTTAATTACGTTTGTCGATGTCGTGTCAGTGTTGTACATATTGACACATATAAAATGTTCGACATCAAACAAGTCTATGATTTGAAAGTCGATGTTACATTGTGAGTGACTAACGAGCTATACCTCCAATGAGGTTTCCTCTCTATAGAAAGGCATAATTTATACTTTTATGAAAGGTATTTTTCTCTATTTTTAAAGTGATTTTTGTTCTCTATGTAATGAAAGTTTATTTTCCCTTTAATTACCTCCCTTTTCTTTGCACTATCACCCCATCTCTACCTCTTATTGCCACTTCTTCTCCTTCATATTCTCTTATTTATGTCTTTCTCTTTTTTTAACAATCATCTCATTT
Source organism: Cicer chorassanicum (assembly GCA_037974735.1). Classification (NCBI taxonomy): domain Eukaryota; kingdom Viridiplantae; phylum Streptophyta; class Magnoliopsida; order Fabales; family Fabaceae; genus Cicer; species Cicer chorassanicum. The sequence goes on from JBBPBP010000003.1 coordinate 1,204,224, forward strand.
TTAACTCTACGTCTCTTCAATTACATTTATTTCAAAAATGGATCGTTAAATCAATGAAATAATACAAAACTACACAAAATAATTGGTTAATCAAGAAAATGACAGCATAAACACTTTATTTAATTGAAAAGTCATTTATTTAAAACAACTCTAAAACGAACATGAAATTGAAAGAAATAAGCTAAATAATTGACTCAAAATGACTTTAAAAATAATGGCTGATGAAGGTTCATCAAACCCCAAACTTAATATGTTGCTTGTCCTCAAGGAACAACGCTTTCAAGCATTGAGATTTGTATTTTAAACACCACCACAAACTTCCTCGTCAATCTATCTCCATAATAAAAAAAATAACAAACTTGTCAGCAAACATAATATTATTTTCATCCACTAAAAACCAATTAGAAATTCAAAATAATTCATTCAACACTTATCCTTCAGGCTCAACTTCCTCATCATTCAATATCATCAACATTTTCTTAAGTGTTTACATGGTTACTATAATCATCACTCAAATCCTATAACATGCACATACTACCATAAACTTGAAAATTCTCTAAATAGACTCACAATGAAAAAGGCACACACACTTTTAGAGGTCATCGAGTATTGTTATGAGGCCAAGATACATGTGGCTTGTTTGAAAAAGTAGGTTTAAGACTTTGAATTAGGAAAATCTGTTAATCATTTTAATTTCATACCACCACTTTAACAACCTATCAACTAGTAAAGTACAAGAGAGTAGAAACTTGATTTTGATCACAAACTGTTTTTTTTTACTCCACCTTTTGACATTAATGATATTTTAAAGATCACCCAATTACTACTTAGTAGAATATTGCATCATCTTATCTTTTGACATTAATAATGTTTTGAAGACCACTCAATAACTATTTAGTAAGATGACACATTTTTTTTTTGTTTTGCTTTTCAACGGTTTTCTACTTTTGCTTCTCTTGTATCACACCCCAAACTTAAAAAGTTGTTATTCCATGAACAATATTAAACTTAAAATTTTGATAAATCATAAAATCAAGATTTTACCTAACTCCAAGTAAGATTTTAGGATAAAAAATAATAATTCTGGACAATTAACTTATATTATAGTTAAGTAACACAAAGAAAAGGATTTAAGCTCAAAGGAGCTACTAAATGATAATATAGGGTAAACAAAAAAGCTCAAAAGGCATCAAAGAAAATTGTCTCAATGTATGCACTAATTAGTAATTACATGTAAACAACTTTAGAGAAAAGATGCAAGTTCCGAAGATATAATACATGTCAGAATATCACACAATAAAAAAAAATTAAGTGTTTAAGCACAAAACTCACACAGTAGGTACAGAGAAATATGAGCCTTCAAATATCATGCTAAACAAATTAGAAATTATTTCCTCAAAAATTGTCAATAGATATAGATTGGAAAAAAAATACTCAATGATGCTAATAGTTACACTTCTGGTATATGAAATATAATTTCAAAAGTCAAAATCAATGCACAAAATCAAATCTCACACGTAAATCATATTTAGAACAAATCAATTTTGTGGAGCAATTAATTAATTCATTAATACATTTTCAAAAAATAAATGAAAATGATTCTATAAAAAACTAACGGCTTGATAATAATATGGTTTAAAAGATAAAGTTTAGTTATAATTTTGGAAAAATAGATGAGAAACAGAGAATGTAGAGAAAAATGTGGTAGAGAGATCCAAATTCAGAGGAGACTGATGGTATCTCACACACATAATAGAGTAATAAAATTGTAGATGAATTTGTTTGATAGATTATAACATTAATTATAGATGAAAAGATTTATTTAATGCGGTGACCAACAATGCAGCCTTACAAATGCAGGGGGTATATTCAACTGCTATTCATGGGTAGAAACCGTCATTTTCTTCTACATATATATCAACAATAAAATATAGAAAAAAAAAATTAAATGAGAAACATTAACAAGTATCTTTGTTAAAGAATTCAAGAAAGAAATATAATTTAGGAAGATAAAAACTCGTTAGTTTTTGGAGTAAAGGAAACGAGAAAATCGTAAATAACAGCAGTTAGAAGGGTCGCGCTGTTACACCTAGAACTTTTTTTTTCCCTCCCATTCAAAGAAAATTAGAATGTGTTTGTTCGAATTGTGCGAGTCTAATATATAAAAGATATGTCTATAGTCAAACTTTCATTTTCGGTGGAAAAAGCTTGTATCCATTTGAAGGGAAATTTTTTATACCATTTTATTTTGTGTATTTTCAATTGTCATAGAACATTGCTAACAATTTTTCCACATAACATTTTATAGGGTGAGTGTGTTAATCCATATGTCAATTTTAGAAAGAATTAAAACAGGACAAAATGTGCACCATCTTTTTTTTTAATTCATGGTATTTTTCGTTTGCTCATTATTTTATTCATATATATGATTTTTCATTGAAGGATGAGGGGAGAAATCAGAAAAAGTTATAAGATTATATGTTTTTCGGTAGATTATATTACGTAATCATATTGTAAGCATGTGGCATATGAAGCTTAGTGTATGCAATGGTTGTCCAAGAAGTCAGATGTCAAAGAATTTGAGGCATGAGAGAGTCTCATGGTTGGAGGAAGAAGTGAAAAGAAATATAGGAAGGGAAAGAACAAATCAAGATCAAAGTTGAAAACACAGTACTAAAAATACTCAAAGGTTAAAGGATAGTGATGAAGGGAGAAAGAACTCAAAATTGTTGTACGTGTTGAAAGGGAACACTATTATAGGAGAAACTAATGCAATGGTAAACAAAGAAGTCATCAACACCAATTTGTGGCCCAAAAGACTAGCACATATAAGTGAAAGAGGCCTGAATGAGTTGTGTAAGCAAGGTCTGTTGGATGATGACAAGCTGGGAGACCATGAGTTCTGCAAACATTGTGTACATGGCAAGCAAACAAGGGTGAAATTCTCTACTGGAATTCACAACATGTTGATTGCTAGTAAAGACATGGTCAATATAGACAAACTGAAGGAAATGCTCAAATATGAATTTGAGATGAAAGACCTAGGTAATGCTAAAAGATTCTAGACATGGAAATCAAACAAAACAATGATACTAGAACTATGAACATAACTCAAGAAGGCTATGCAAATAGAGTGGTTCTAAAGTTTAAAATGGTGAAGCTAAATCTGTAAATGTACATATTGCACCTCATTTCAAACTGCCATTGTAAGATTGTCCAAAAAAAAACACAGGAACACAAGAAAATGATGGAGATACCCTATGCTAGTGCAGTAGGAAGCTTAATGTATGCAATGGTCTGTACTAGACCTGACATGGTCTATGCAATTAGTCTTGTGACTAAATTTATGGGGAATCCAAGAGCTAAACATTGGCAGGTTGTGAAGCACATCCTCAAGTATCTCAAAGGATCAACAAAGGTTGGACTGAAGTATAGAAAAGATTCATTCTTCAGGTGGAGCTTTGGGATATGTTGACACTGACTTTGCTGGTGATAAAGGCAAGAGAATGTTTTTGAATGAATATGTGTTCGCTCTATTTGGAAATATTGTAAGCTGGAAGGCATCCTTGCAACATGTTGTAGTTTTCTCAAGCACTAAAGCAGAATACATTGGTGTAACATATGCCATTAAGGAAGCTCTATGGTTAAGGGGCATGGTTAATAAGCTATGAGTATCACAAGACAATATCAATGTGATGTGTGACAATCAAAGTGCCATTCACTTGTGCAAAAATCATGCATACCATGAGAGAACCAAACACATTGATACAAGACTTTGTTGGATTATAAATATCATAATTGAAGGAAAAGTGCAAGTTATGAAGGTGCACACAACTGAAAATGCAGCAAACTTCATAACTAAAGTAGTTCCATTAAGCAAGTTTACTCATTGTCTAAACTTGTTGAACATTGATGTTGGTTGAACATCACTGGACCTGGACAACACCATTTACTTTGTTCAAAGTCAATAATTCATATGTCAATGTGGAGATTGTTAAGCATGTGGCATATGAAGTTAGTTATTTTTGTCGTGTTAGTTTTTTGTTAGTGCTGAAATTGTCAGTTAGGCATTTATGCTAATTGTTTCTTTAGTTTTTCTCTTGTAATCCCTTCCCTCTCACTTTCTTGTATATAAGTTGACTGACTCAGCAAATAGAGGCAGAGGGTGCAACATTTTTTCCACAAGGTTTTGGGAAGAATTGGGATCAAACACAGCTGCACTAAAAGACAAGGGTAAAACACTTGGCGATAAGGGTGAGAGCTGAAACTTTGTAATAAATTTTGTAATTTCTCGAAAAATTTTGTGAGCAAGATCAAAAAAGTTATTTTCCTTGAAAAAATCGAATTTTTTTTTCTCGAATCAAAAAATATTGTAAATCTTTTTTATCAGAAAATTTAGAGAAAAAAATTTATTTCTCGAAATAAAATAAAAAAAATCAAATTTTTTTTCAAAAAATATCGATTTTTTTTAATAAGTGGACCTATATACCCACTTAAGTCCACAAAATTTTAGAAGTTTTTGGTTTTAGGGGCATTCTTTTTTTTGGGCCTTTTAAACTATGAAATTTTTTACCCCTCCAACATGTATGCTGGAGCCAATAATTAGTGGACTTATAAAATTGACAGCTCTAATGGTGTTGATACATGATTACTTACACTAAGTTTAAGGTTACAAAAGGGGTAGATAATGACCCTTTTTTATAGTTATATCACACATGAGTTATAAATCCGTATTTTGACAAATATAAAATAAAACATTGGAATGAATCATTATGTTTTTTCTTTGGCTTAGTTCTTATTTATTTATTTTTAAATTTAAGACATAATAATGTAATACTCTAATAGATTTCCTTAGGTTGAAAATAACAATTGGTCATTTAAACAAGTTGGGTCAAATATTGTAATGTCAATTTTTTGTAATTTATTAATTATTATTAGGCTAAAATGTATTTTTGGTCGTTTCAAATTATGACGAATTTGACCCCTTAGATATTGGATTGTATGTTATAGAGATGTAGTAGATCAAATTTTGGTTGACATTTTTGACAAATAAAAATTATTTTTTAAAAATCTAATTTTTTTCAAACACTAAAATTTTAGAGTTTAATTGTTATGTTTTTTCGATGTAAAAAGTTTTACAATGTCAGCACATCACAAACATCCATAAATGTGACTTTAAAAGTAATTATAACAAAAGTGAAATGGATTTATTAATCTAACGGTTATGATTAATTGACAATGTAAAATATTTTTACATCGTTCATGCATACAAATTAAATCCAAATTTTTACACTATTAATACAACTTACTTAACCACAAGGACAAAAGCAATATATATATATACATTTAAACACAACACATTCTTTAAGATATCAATATTGACATAGTGTTGATAAAAGATAATAGTTTGGTTTGAGTATTAGATAATTTATTTTAAAATTACGTGAAACTATATTTGAATTTAATAAATATTGGATTTATTGATTTATTTCAACTCAGACTCAAGCCCGTAAAAAAATATCAAACTAATTTTATTAGTTTTGGTTAAATTGTTGCGATAATAGGATCATTGGTTTGATTTTTATATCTCTAGATAAAACTCACAACTCACATAATTGGAGTTTAGGTTAGAAAATTTATTTTATTTTATAATCACAGTAGTTATTTTTGTAATTTGTTTTATAAAAAATTCCCTCCGATTGTTTTTTAAAATAGACATCTTAATTATAATTTTGTCAATAAATTTTAGTCCATATACACGTACCAATCTACATGAATTGCATTGAGGATACACGTACCAATCTACATGATGCATGTCATTTGGTTAGATTAATTCATGTAACAAGGAAAGGTGCACATATAGCATGTTAACTTCATATATTAGACTCAAACATACATTTCAGCAACGATAACTCAACAACCACAATTCTACTCATAAAATAGATCGATTATAGAATCTAAAATTACAACAACATACACCACAAAATCTATATTAACTAACATATGTCATGTCATATCTAATCAAAATTCATCGTCAAATTTTAATTTCTTTTAACACATATTTAATTCTCAAGATTATATGGCATATCACACCTTTATTTTTGAGACAACCGTTCTATATTCATCTACCCAAATACAGACACTAATGAAAATAAAAACGTTGTTGATCTAGACATGAAAAAAAACCTTATATATTTATCTAAGAAAGTACAGATAATCATGAAAAAAAAAAGTAAGTTAGTTCACATAGAAGATGAGTGAAATAAAAATAGTATATTTTATAAATTAAATAATAAAATAAGCTACTCCTCCTTCAATGATTCAAAATAGAGTTAACCATGACTTGTTGTATAGTAATATCAATAAATCATACAAAATGTATTATTTGATAATAATAAAATATGTGGTTGTACTTGTTTATTTTTTTTATCAGATGTGTTTATATAAT
>JBBPBP010000003.1:1224607-1249136 GCA_037974735.1 Cicer chorassanicum
AAGACCATATAATTTCTTTTTTGATGCAATATACATTTAAAAGTCAACTCACATATCTAAATAAATTTAAAAGCAAAATCGAATTATTTTATTCAAATGCCCCCCTAGAAATTTTAGTTGGTTAATTAAAAAACACTCAAAGATAATTAAAAAGGAGGTTCCAGATTAAAATCGAGAAAAGTAACTTAACTACTAATTTCAAATATTTTGCTTATAAGAAGTTGGTTCGATTCAAATCAATAAAAATTATCGAATATTATTATTAAATAAAATAATATTAATCAAGTTTCAATCGCAACTGAAACAATCATTTGATAATAAAGGTGATCTTTATTTCTATTATTGAGATAGTGACTAACTGATAATAAAAATAAAAGAAAATAAATATGTATATCATATTGAATTAACATCAATCAAGTCATCATCTTATTCTTATCCATAAAGACAAAAAGATCACGAGCTATTACTTCTTAAGTGTATAATTGACTCTCATTAGAATTTCCAATGATATTTAAGTATTGAACCATGATGAACCACTTATTAAGGAGGTCCACCATAAATCTCACCTTGGTATGCTTAATGATATTCGTTTAGAAATGATATTTTTGATTATCTTTAGTAATAACAAATATAATGATATATATATATATATATATATATATATATATATATATATATATATATATATATATATATATAAAAGAAACCCAAAATAAAAAATTAAAAAAAACAAATATAACGATAATATATTTTTGACTTAATTGCAGTTTTGGTCCCTCTATTATTACCATTTCAAGGAATTGGTTCTCTTATTTCAAAAGTCCACAGTTTTGATCTCTCACTCAAATTTTTGAACTAAAAAAAATAACGATTTAACATATTTTTAATGATGTGATACAATTTTATGGTATAGAACCATCTAGATGCATTAATTATTCATATGTCATTAATTAAATTAAATATATGGAGAGAAAAAAATTTAAGTTAAATTCTAAGTATTTATGACATTTTATTCTAATTTCATGGGTGTTAATCATTATAAATCATTGTATCATATGTCACGTTATTTAAAATATCACACTTCATCATTTTTTAGTTAAAAAATTAGAGGGAGAAACAAAAAATGTCGACTTTTAAAATAGGAGAATCAATTTTGTGAATTAGTAAGAATAGGAAGACCAAAATTGTAATTAAGCCTTTTTTTTTATTCTTAGAGAAAATATTTAAAACCACTTTTTATGAGCTTAATCATCTTTTTAATGACCTTACTTTTTTTGGCGTTGTGACTAGATTTATTCTCTTATCAATTTTTGTTTTTTTGTTGTTGCTAATCTTATCAAATATTTGATTATCATGTAGTGAAATGAAACTTTCTGCATTTGGTATATTATAATTTAAAAGTTTAATTATCATACATTGTTAATGGAAAATGTTTTATGCTATTCATTGTTAATGTAAAATATTTTATGCTGTTAAAACATCTATTATATATATTTAAAACAAATTCCATGCCACCTCATAGTAATTCTTCCACGTGTACAAACATATTCCATCTCAGCAAAAATGCTGATGTGTACGCTCCCGTTAGAGAGTTCTCTTGTGCATTGTGTTTCACCTCATTTTTTCTCTACTTAGTTTCTAAATAATTTTCCTCTCTTTTAATCCTTCTAATCCCTAATTTTTTTTAAACGTTTTCTCCTTCATCTTAATATCCTCCAACAGTTTCTTTAAATTTTTTTAAACGCTTTCTCCTTCACCTAAATATCCTCCAACAATATCTTCTTTTCGATTCTAATGTGTTCACTTTGTCGCTAAGATCCTCCAACTGTCTCTGCTTCCTCATCCTCTTCAACGTCCCTCTGCGGTCAAAAAAATGGTAACGTCCCTCTCTTTCACCTAAATATCCTCCAACAATATCTTCTTTTCGATTCTAATGTATTCACTTCGTCGCTAAGATCCTCCAACTGTCTCTGCTTCCTCATCCTCTTCAACGTTCCTCTGCGGTCAAAAAAATCGTAACGTCCCTTCGCGGTCAACTTCTGCTTCCTCATCCTCGACTGTCTGGCGCATTCACGATTCACAATCATCCTCTCCGTCCAAAAAAAGTGGCAACGACCCTCTGTCGTCCGCTTCTACTTCGTCATCGTCGACCGTCTCGCCGATTCACAACTTGAAATAATCTTCTTCGTCTCTCTGTGGTAACTCTTCGAAATCGTGAAATCTTACCTAGATTATTATCAAATTGTATACATAAAACAAACCTCCAAATCTATTTTGTTGTCATCTTATTATGCAATTTTTTTGTAATTTTTTTTGACATTATTATGCATTTCTCATTACTTTCAATTTATGTCAATCAATTTATATCAATTCTCCTTTCACGTACATACACAATTACGTCCCTTTGCGGCAACTCTTCGAAATCGTGAAATCTTGACTACATTATTATCAAATTGTATACACAACACAAACCCCAAATCTATTTTGTTGTCATCTTATTATGCATTTATCATTACTTTCAATTTTTGTCAATCAATTATATGAGTAATATTTTACATTATCAATCCTTATTTCACGTTCATACACAATTATTCCAATTCAATTACATTCTTCTATAATATTTTTATAATGCATTTTTTCTTATTATAAGTAATATTTTCCACTATCAGTTACACATATGCTAATATTTTACGCTATTAATCTTGCTTCCATACACAATTATTCCACTTAAGGGTCGACAATGATTTCATAAAATGAAAATTCAATTACTCATTAAATTCAATGAAAAAAAAAAACCACCTAATCACTCATAAATATCGTTTTTTATATAATTCCAATTCAATTACTCATTCAATTCTCATTAAGGTGAATAATTATTTCACACGTTTAAAATTCAATTACTTTTTAAATTTAATGGAAAAAAACCACCTAAGCTCTCATAAATATTGTCATAAATGTTCTTTATCTAATTCTTTGTATTATCTCAAATTGGTAACAATTTATTTCAATAAATTATATGAGTAATATTTTACGTTATCAATCCTTCTTTCACGTTCATACACAATTATTCCAATTCAATTACATTTTTCTATAATATTTTTATAATGCATTTTTTTTTATTATAAGTAATATTTTCCACTATCAATTACACATATAGTAATATTTTACGCTATTAATCTTGCTTTCATACACAATTATTCCACTTAGGGGTCGGCAATGATTTCATAAAATGAAAATCCAATTACTCGTTAAATTCAATAGAAAAAAAATCACCTAATTACTCATAAATATCGTCAATTACCTAAATTCAATTACTCATAAATATCGGCAATGTTTTTTTATATAATTCCAATTCAATTACTCATTCAATTCTCATTAGGGTGAGTAATGATTTCATATGTTTAAAATTGAGTTACTTATTAAATTTAATGGAAAAAAACCACATAAGTTCTCATAAATATTGTCATAAATGTTCTTTATCTAATTCTTTGTATTGTCTCAAATTGGTAACAATAATAAATCGGTATAAATCAGTCAAGGCCAATGCTCGGTCCAAGAAAGTGGCAACGTCCCTCCACGGTAACTCTTTAAAATCGTGAAATCTTATCTAGATTATTATCAAATTGTATACATAAAACAAACCTCAAATCTATTTTGTTGTCACCTTATTATGCATTTTTTTATAATTTATTTTATAACATTATTATGCATTTATAATTCTTTCAATTTATGTCAATCAATTATATGAGTAATATTTTACGTTATCAATCCTCCTTTCACGTTCATACACAATTACGTCTGTTTGCGGCTAATGTTTAACAATTTTTATAAACATTGATGTTATATCTAAATATGTCACAACTATTATTATATTATACTTATAAAACTTAAATTAATCGAACAATATTGATTGTCAACAATATATATATGGTTTCTTAACTACAATTCAATATCTCATAATAAATTTCAATATTGTACTAACTAAGTCAATGAGTCATAAAGATATATTTATATAAAAAAAGTAGACAAATAACAATATATATGGTTTCTTAACAAAATTTCAATATCTCATAATTGAATTGTAGTTATGTTGATATTTTATTTGTATAATTTTACAAATAATTTTTTCATTTTCAATATTTTTAATAAAAATATCTAATAAATTTTGCGAATAAATAAAATATCAACATAACTACAATTCAATTACACAAACAATTAGTTAAAACTTTTAAATACCTAAAAATATATTTAAAGTATATGTAAATCTTTAATAAAATAATTTTCAAACTCTTGATGAAATATATCCAATAAAAATTTTTCTTTACAACAACTTCCCATGCTCACAATTAAAACATCATACTAATAAAATAAATAAATTTAGACTACGCTACAATATAATTTAACATTAACATTCTTTAAAATAAAAAATATTAAATATTAAATATTAAATCATATTTTTAACTTTTTACATCTTATGTTTTGGTTTGTATTTTACATTTTAGTTCATCAAATAAATACAAGTACCATTATATGTTGAAAAACAAATTGACAATCAAAGTACATGGAGAAAAACAATCATCCAATATTATAAGTTATCATGCGAATTTTACAAAAAGTTTTAAAAAATTAAATTAGATGATTGTGATAAACATGATTTTTCATCATTTTAATTTTCCTAATCATATTCAATTATTACAAATCAATAGAGTAATATTATAAGATAACTATATTTATAATACATAAAATATTATTTATAAATCTTATGAAATTAATTAATTAATGTCCGCGCAACGCGCGGGCCATAATCTAGTGTTATTAATTACGAACACACAATACGCACGACATTTGACGTTGTGCTTAAAATTGACCATATATATTCCATAAGTATGGTGATAATATTATCTTTAATAAAAGATTTATTTGTGTTTATTTTTTAAGATTTAACATTTGTTAAAACTAATTAAACTTAAGGTTTAAATATGTTTTTGATCAAATATGTTTCGTTTTGATTTTAGTTCATATAATTTTTTATTTATTTATACTTTGTAAATTCTAACAGGTTTAAAAAAAGTCATTTATAAATATTATTTAGTAAAAAAATTATGACACGACTAATTTTGGATAAAGTGGTACGTGGTAGCCGTGTAATTGTTGTTGACTAGGCAATATTTAATATTTAAATTAAAATTCATTTTATTAACTCATTTAGTTAAAAACTTAAAACTAATTTATCAATTAATAGACCAGTTAAATAATAAAAACTCAATAATTTTCCTTTTTAACCCCAAATTTTTCTAATAAAAATTCAACAATGTTCATCTTCAACTCTAATCTATTTATCTTCAAATCGTAAATTCTAAAATCTAAATCAAAACCCTAAAAATTATAATCTCTCATTTTTGTTGCACTACACAATCTTTGTCATAACCACTTATAATCTTATCCATTATTATTATTATTATTATTATTATTATTATTATTATTATTATTATTATTATTATTATTATTATTATTATTATTATTATTATTATTATTATCATCATCAATTTGGGGCATATTTATCCCTCTATTATAATTAATTATATATATCGATCAGATTTTGGAGAATCAAATCCAAAATAAAATATAGAACTAAGTAACAATAAAAATTCAATTAAATAAGTTTCTGTTATGTAAATCAACAGTATCAAATGGTTTTAAATTAGAACTCGAATTTTTATACAATTTATTAATTTTGACCGATTTTATATAATTCTTGAAGTCAATATATAGGGAACCCAAGTGTTGACCAATTTTTAATGGACAAGGATTCTATAATGAGTATAAATTAATAACCCTAAAGTGACTTTCATAATCCATCACAAACAAAAAGAATGAATTCCTCCACACACTTATTCTTGTTGTTCACCATTTTATTAATCTTTCTTTCTCATGTCACTTCACAAACATCTAGTCCAAAATTGTATGAAGTTGTATGCAAAGATGCTGGCAAAGACAACGTACAACGTTGCTTGAAGCTTTTAGAAGACAACCGTGAAATAACTTTAGCCAAAGACTATATCACCCTTTGCAAATTATTCTTAAATATGGCAATAGACAAGTCCACAAAAGCTCAAAATTACCTCAAAAGTTTGTTGAAGAAATACCCTTTTTCTCAAGCCATTAAAGAATGTGCAACCAATGATTACAATGAGTTGGTTGGTTCGTTTAAAAGTTCGTTGGGTGCGTTAGTTGAAGATCCACAAAGTGCAAATTATGATGCTAAAGTTGCTGGCGATGGACCTGACACGTGCCAACGTGTCTTGGCTAGTGAAAAGATAGATATTATTTCTTCTCTTTCTACAATGAATAATGAAATGCAATTTCTTAGTTTTGTTGCATTTCTGGCCACAAACCATCTTCCAGAATGAGATAAGTCGTCATTTTTGTTGTTATGATGGCTAATATTTGATTTTAAAAAATATATAATATATAATATAACATCTTGATGGCTAATATTTGATTTTTGTTATTATTATTTTTTCTTAGAAATTTTTGCAACAATAGCACCGACCACAACCCTCCTTCCACGCATTTATTTACACCTTATCCATTTCATCCTAATTAAATGACACACATTTCGATTTTTCTTAGCAAATTTGAATTGAGTATTAAGATGCGCTATAATGTTTATCAAATAGGTCAACGTTTGATTACTTACATTTTCCCCATATATGAATCCAATTCAAAAGCTCCATGGATATGACGTGTCACCGCATCTCATTGAAACCTAATTACGATTACGTGTGATAAAGTATTTTTGACACAATTCTATATACATTGATTGAATAATTCAAGAAAAAGCTTCATATTGTTTAGTTCTAGGTAGAGGGTGGTGAAATGCCATAACTTAATTGCACGATGACACGACCTACTTATACGAATGCAATACCATAACTTAATTTAATTGAAAAAAAGATTGAGTGTTTCATATTAATGATGAAAAATCAATTCAAGCCTCAAAATCAACAAAGTTTGATTTGAAGCTAGTATTTCATGCTTATTGGCCCTTAAAAGGAATTTGAACTGTCATATACGGATTAAAATATATAAATATAGATTAGTATTTGAATCATCAAATAAAAATTAATTTTAATGAAATTTAGTTATGGTACATTATTGACATGACTTATGTTCCAACAAACTCTCTCTCTCTCTAAATATACTTAGTGTTTGTTTGGAAACTTAGTTATACGACATATTTGTGAGTTTGCAACGCCATAACTTACTTTCATCGAAAAATTGAGTGTTTGGTTTCAATGGTGAAAAATCAATTCAATCGTCAAAACCAATTAAGTTTGATTTGAAGCTAGTATTTCAAGCTTATTGGCTCTTAAAAGAAATTTGAATTGTCATATTTGATTAAAATATACAGCATAAATTGATATTTGAATCATCAAATAGGAATTTATTTGGATGAAATTGAAGTATGGTACTTTATTATCAAGACCCACTTTCCAACAAACTATTTCTTTAAATCTGCTTAGTGTTCGTTTGGAAACTCAATTACAAGACCTATTTATGCGTTTGCAACGTCATAACTTAATTTCACGGAAAATTTGGGTGTTTGGTTTCAATCATAAAAATCAATTCAAGCCTCAAAACCAATTAAGTTTGATTTGAAGCTTTTACATCAAGCTTATTGGCCCTTAAAAGGAATTTGAATTGTCATATATGATTAGAATATACAATTATAGATTGGTATTTGAGTCATCAAATGGGAATTAACTTGGATGGAATTTGGGTATGGTACTTTATTGACATGATCCACGTTCCAACAAGCTCCATCGATCTCCCTCCCTATCTCTCTCTAAATCTGCTTAGTGTTCGTTTGGAAACTCAGTTAAACGACCTATTTCTGTGTTTGCAACGCAATAACTTAATTTCATTGAAAAATTGAGTGTTTGATTTCAATGGTGGAAATTCAATTCAATCCTCAAAACCAGTTAAGTTTGACTAAAAGCTAGTATTTCAAGCTTATTGGCCCTTAAAAGGATTTGAATTGTCATATTTGACTAAAATATACAATTATAGGTTGGTATTTGAATAATCAAATGAGAATTAACTTAGACGAAATTTGGGTACGGTAATTTATTGATAAGACCCACGTTCCAACAAATTCTCTCAGTTACACACTCTATTCGTGCGTTTTCAACACCATAACTTAATTTCATTGTAAAATTGAGTGTTTGGTTTCCATAATTAAAAGTCAATTCAAGCCTCAAAACCAATTAAGTTTGACTTGAAAATTGTATTCAACCTTAGTAGTCATTAAAAGGAAATTGATTTGCCATATTTGATAAAAATATACAATTATAGTTTGGTATTTAATTCATCAAATGAGAATTAACTTGGATGGAATTTAGGTATAGTACTTTACTCACATGACCCACGTTCCAACAAATTATCTCTCTCACTCTTTCTCCCTCTCTTTAAATTTACTTAGTGCTCGTTTGGAAACTTAGTTACACATTTTATTTTTGTGTTTGCAGAAACTTAATTGAACGCTTTATTTGTGTGTTTGCAACACCATAATTTAATATCATTATAAAATTGAGTGTTTGGTTTCAATAGTGAAAAGCCAATTCAAGCCTCAGAACCAATTAAGTTTGATTAGAAAATTGTATTTCGAGTTTATTAGCCATTAAAAGAAAATTGATTTGTCATATTTGACTAAATATACAATTATTGTTTGGTATTTAATTCATCAAATGGGAATTAACTTGCATGGGATTTAGGTATAGTACTTTATCAGCATGACCCACATTCCAACAAATTATCTCTCTCTTTCAATCTCTCTCTCTCACTCTCTCTATATTTATATATACTTAGTGCTCATTTAGAAACTCAATTACACGACGTATTTGTGCGTTTGCAACACCATAACTTAATCTCATTTAAATATTGAATGTTTGGTTTTGAAGGTGAAAAATCAATTCAAGCCTCAAAACCAATTATGTTTGATTAAAATATACAATTGTGAATCATCAAATGAGAATTAACTTGGATGGAATTTAGGTATAGTACTTTATTGGCATGACCCATGTTGCAACAAACTCGCTCTCTCTTGAAATCTGCTTAGTGCCAATTTTGAAAATTATCCAAACTGGATCTTGTTAGAGGTCTGTCAAAATTATCCAACAGTCTTTGAGAAAGATTGGTATTCCATTCTCAACATCAACAAAATGTTGGTCTTTCAAGAGCTGTTTATCCCTGGTTCCACAAACTTTGTATCTGCCAATTTAAAACCACTTCCAAAAATATTTAACAACATAAGTCAACATTCCATCCTACCTCACCGTGGTAGCCATGAGTACGTGTCAATTACTTATAAATATAATTGATAGTGGAAAATATTTGTAAAATATAATTGATAATGGAATAATTGTGTATGGAAGCAAGATTAATAGCGTAAAATATTACCATATGTGTAATTGATAGTGGAAAATATTACTTATAATAAGAAAAAATGCATTATAAAAATATTATAGAAGAATGTAATTGAATTGGAATAATTGTGTATGAACGTGAAAGAAGGATTGATAATATAAAATATTACTCATATAATTGATTGACAAAAATTGAAAGTAATGATAAATGCATAATAAGATGACAACAAAATAGATTTGGGGTTTGTGTTGTGTATACAATTTGATAATAATGTAGGTAAGATTTCACGATTTCGAAGAGTTACCGCAAAGGGATGTAATTGTGTATGAACGTGAAAGGAGAATTGATATAAATTGATTGACATAAATTGAAAGTAATGAGAAATGCGTAATAATGTCAAAAAAAAATTATAAAAAAATTGCATAATAAGATGACAACAAAATAGATTTGGAGGTTGTTTTATGTATACAATTTGATAATAATCTAGGTAAGATTTCACGATTTCGAAGAGTTACCACAGAGAGACGAAGAAGATGATTTCAAATTGTGAATCGGCGAGACGGTCGACGATGACGAAGCAGAAGCGGACGACAGAGGGTCGTTGCCACTTTTTTTGGACGGAGAGGATGATTGTGAATCGTGAATGGGCCAGACAGTCGAGGATGAGGAAGCAGAAGTTGACCGCGAAGGGACGTTACCATTTTTTTGACCGCAGAGGGACGTTGAAGAGGATGAGGAAGCAAAGACAGTTGGAGGATCTTAGCGACGAAGTGAATACATTAGAATCGAAAAGAAGATATTGTTGGAGGATATTTAGGTGAAGGAGATGGACGTTACCATTTTTTTTACCGCAGAGGGACGTTGAAGAGGATGAGGAAGCAGAGACAGTTGGAGGATCTTAGCGACGAAGTGAATACATTAGAATCGAAAAGAAGATATTGTTGAAGGATATTTAGGTGAAGGAGAAAGCGTTTAAAAAAATTTAAAGAAACTGTTGGAGGATATTAAGATGAAGGAGAAAACGTTTAAAAAAAATTAGGGATTAGAAGGATTAAAAGAGAGGAAAATTATTTAGAAACTAAGTAGAGAAAAAATGAGGTGAAACACAATGCACAAGAGAACTCTCTAACGGGAGCGTACACATCAGCATTTTTGCTGAGGTGGAATATGTTTGTACACGTGGAAGAATTACTATGAGGTGGCATGGAGTTTGTTTTAAATATGTATAATAGATGTGGAAAACTAGAAACACCATTTAGCTTCGGTCATTGGTATAGTGTTGTGAGTGTGATGTCTTTGGTTATTTCAAACTCTTACTTTCTCCAATATAGATGATGTATTTTTGAATGAAGGGATGAAAGTAAGCTTAGGGGCCAAATGCTATTTATATGCTTGATTCTACCATCAAGAATTAAAAGTCATTATCACTTACGACATTGAAGGTTGGCGCTGATATTCGGGTAAATTATATCATTGATATTCAAAATAAACTTTCATGTAGTTTGTTGCAAAAGGATCATTATTGGCATTAGAGAGTTAAAATATTTTGGCTTAAAGATGGTGACACAAAACACAATTTTTTCACTCATCTACCAATGCAAAAAGAAATAAGAACGCTATTAAAAAGCTCAAAGGAGAATATAATAATTTTATTGAAGATCAAATTGGGCTTTTCCACTTGGCAGAGGCTTATTTTCAGCAACTTTAAACTTCTAGTTATAATTATTCATGTGCATCATGCATGACTTCAAAAGTAATTATGAGAAAAGTTAAATATCTTTAATGATCTAGTGGTTGTGATTGACTAACAATATAAAAACTCTTTAGACCGATAGTATATATAAATTAAATTTATACTTTAATTGTGAATTAGTTATGCC
The DNA here is from genome assembly GCA_037974735.1 of Cicer chorassanicum. Taxonomy (NCBI): domain Eukaryota; kingdom Viridiplantae; phylum Streptophyta; class Magnoliopsida; order Fabales; family Fabaceae; genus Cicer; species Cicer chorassanicum. The sequence continues at coordinate 1,235,917 of JBBPBP010000003.1, forward strand.
CTAAATATTATTTAGATGGGTAGAAGAGACAATATGCAATGCATATGTTATATTGGAGATCATAACCTATATTTAAGAAGATGACTAATTAGAGTTGTCATTAATTCTAAATGGGTCATCAAAGACATTCACTCATATCAATTAATTAAATAATTAATTATCTAAATAGAAATCTAATAAGCCTTAATAATTGTGTTTTGTTTTGCATTTTTTTTTATTTTTATTCTATCATACATATAGAGCGTTTTTTGTTTTTGTGCTATCAAAGATGTCTGTATTTTTTAATTTTTACTATTATAGTGTTTTTTTTAAAAAAAAGCTGGATTAAATATACACTATAAAATCTAAATTTTAATACCGTGTTTTTAGAAAGAAAAGAAGTTGTTAAAATTCTATGTTATTTTTAAAATAAAATACTTCATTTTACTTAACAAGCGCAGGTGCTATTAAATCCAATTTTTGATGTAGTGAATATAATTAAAGATATGTGTCCACATAAAATATTGGAATATTATAATTATATAAAATATTCTAAATGCATTTAAGTAAAACCATACTTGCTAAACAACTTTTACATATAAGATATCGTGGGTCGCATGGTTACTAATAGGCGATTATTTACTACCGCAGAAATCTAACTGCATTTGAGGTATTTACTGTTCAAAATTTCTTGTGGTTACTAAAATTGCAAGTTAATTGCTTGCGGTTACTCAAACTGTTGTGGTTATTACTAAATATAATAATTAAGATTTGACTAATATATCAACATATATATATAAATTATGAATATGTTAGAAATTAAAGACATTACGAGATGAAGATTTATAAAATATAATCATATAATTTCATTAATATTTTATATCTTGATTATCTCTCGGATAAAAATTTAAAGAAACTATAATATACACAAATATATGTTTATATGTCTCTCATGTGTGTGAATGGTTGTATGTCTGTCTATATATACAAAGTATGTTTTAAATTATGGTTTTACTTTATTATCACAACAATTTTAATAAATAAAGATTTTTTGGGTCACGCTAAATGGTACTTGTTAATGAATTTAAAAAAAGACACAAAAGTGAAGTTTTGTATTGAAAATATCAAATTTTAAATTTTTTCATCGAGTTGAATGCAAAACTTTCAAGATTATATCCCATCTTATTTTCATTCCAAACTTGTGCTCCAAAAATATTTTTCATTTGTTATTTCCTTAACATATTTTTCGTTTTGAGGAAATGGGTTTCTCAAGTTTTATTAATAAATATTTTGAGCACGACAAATGTTTTAAGAAACAAAAAATACTATCCTATTTATTATGAATACTACTATGAACTTGTTAACAACTCATTTGTTTTCATATGGGTATCTCTAATGTTGGATTAATCCAAAGGCTATCTTTTTTGCGGTAAAGAGCGAAGAAGAGACGCCTGAAGGAGAAGATTTGGTTCCACAACATTTAAAAACAATGGTCCAATTTTTGGACCATCCTAATATAATGTCTTTCTAGATATTTCAATACTAGGAGCGTTTTTTGGAACCTCGTAGTCATCTTCGATTGTGTCCTAAAGATCAGGATTATGAGAGATGTAGAACTATCTAAGCTTGTCTTTCTAGTGTTGACGTACTTTCTAGATATTTCAATACCAGCAGCATCTTTAGAAACCTCATAATCATCTTCGACTATGTCCCAGAGTTTAGGATCGTGAGAGATGTAGAAACTTCTAAGTTTGTCATTCCAGTATTTGAATCTCTCTCCATCAAATAGAGGAGGTTTGTTAACATTTCTACTTGTAACTTCGTCAGTAGAGTTAATTATAATAACACAGATCTTTACTCAAATACGGTTAATTGCTCAGCTAGACTAAGCTATGATGCCAATTGTAGAGCGAGCTCTAGCAATGTTTTAGCCACACCAAATAGACACAATTCAAACTCCCCATTTCTTGTGTTTGTCATTCTACAATTGGTATCAGAGTTCGTTCTCAAAACTGAGCACTTAACCGTGTTTGAAGTGTGTTTTCATGAATAAACTCAAACAAATGTACTATATATATATAAGTAAAATGGCATAACCATTTTCCATGGAGACCGTCGCCATCTGCATCAAAGACATCATATTAAGGAGACTGTCTATATTTACTGGATGAAACCCCCCAAGGATTGGATCAAGTTGAACAACGACGGTGCATGCAAAGGGAATCATGAGACTTCAGGTTGTGGAGATTTGTTTCGCAATGCTGATGAGTGGTGGATCCAAGGCTGCACAAAGAAGATTGATTCATGTGACACACTACATGCAGAGATGCAGGGCCTATACCTCGATTTGGACATGGTTCGACGAGATCGTATTTCATATCGGGTTGAGGAGAATAATTCAAAAATCTTGATTGACATGATTTTGGATAATTGCAACATGGGAGGAGGTATTCCCACTTTGGTAAGGTGCAATTGTAGTCTCTTAGCTTTAGACTAGCAAGTTCAAGTTCGCCACACTTGGGGGGATGGTAACAGATGTGTAGACTGACTTGCTAACTATAGTCTTTCTATGAATTCTTTTAGTTGCTCTTTGGTTGAGGCTCCTTCTAATGAGTTTCATCATTTTTTTTTTTTGACGATTTATCTTATACTTACATGTCCAGGAACGTCCGTTTATTCTCGTAGTTCTGTTTTGTTTATTTGGGCTTAGGTCTTCCTTATCTAACAAAAAAATAGAACTACTGCAATACCACACACCAAAATATACAACTGGAGAAGAATAAATAAACCTATAGCCTTCATTCCCCAACCAAATTCTTTTTTCTAGTGAATAATGTTTGAATAATGTATAGATCCTATAGTTCCCAAAGATAATAAAAAAATATAAATTATCATTTCTCCAAAGTGTTCGGAAGATAGATAAACTAAAACTAGCACAGAAAAGTGTTATACACAAGAAAGACCATAGAGATTGGAGTGTTCAGAAGATAGATAAACTAAAACTAGCACAGAAAAGTGTTATACACAAGACCATAGAGATTGGAGTGATAAAGAGATTGTAGTTTCATATTATTCAGGCAATACACTCATTTCTGCATACTCTTTCAATTCTTTCGACTTTGACACCATCCAAAGTCATTTCAGCTCCAACAACTAAACTCACTGAAAAAACTCAAAAAACAAATTGACAAGAGTGTGAGTTTTTGTTATGTATAGCACTTATGACCCTTTTGGCAAAAGCTAACAATAGAAAAATCCAAAAACTTGCAAGAAATATTTCACTACATGAGAAGCGGTGTCAGATTCTTCAACCAAGCAGTGAAGAAGTTCGCGATTTGTTCAACCATCGCGTATGGTGGAGAAGAGAGTTATACAATTGAACAACATTAACTCTTCTTGTCAACGAAGAGCATCTTAGGATCACACAAGCCAAAACCTAGCAAATTATCTCACTTTTTCTTTACTTTATTTTCTCAAACCAAACATTATTAGTTTCGTTAGTTTTTGTCAAAATTTGTTTCTGTTTTAATATTAAAACTATCCCTCAATTATAGAGATTTGGTTGTATAGGAGTACTAATAGGATTTGATTTTATAGGAGTACTAATAAGGATTTGATTATATAGTAATCTTGTATATATATCTAATGTATTGTTAGCATATTTCAATTCGATAAAATATATTTATCCTAATTCTTGATATGGTATCAGAGTCTTCGCTTCCACATAAACCTACCACCTTCATTGCAGTTTCTTTTTCTTGAAACTTTAGCCATCTTCATTGTGGCTCATTTTGCTGCCTTCATTACAACAATTTGAGATTTCTTTTTGGCTTATTTGTTGCCATAGTGTTTACTATTCACGCTGTTATTGTTCACATTCGTTTGACCACCTTTGACCGCCCTATAGACCTCCGTTCACCTTCGTTTTCAACCAGATTGTAGATCAGTCGTTTCTTGTTATGTTTTGAGTGTTCACTTTATGATCGAAGCACTTGTGTTTATGGGTCATTTGAAGCTCACACGGTTTTTAATCGGACTTTTCTGTTACAGACTTTAGCCATTATTGTTATTGCGGCACTATAGCACATTTAAAGTTTGTTGATATTTTTTGGACGTTTGAAGTTTGTTTTGTTTGATAGATCAATCGTTCGTCTCTAATATCGTCTATCTACTAGTTTAACCTTTGACCGGCCTATAGACCTCTGCTCACCTTCGTTTTCAACCAGATTGTAGATCAGTCGTTTCTAGTTATGTTTTGAGTGTTCACTTTATGATCGAAGCACTTGTGCTTATGGGTCATTTGAAGCTCGCACGATTTTTGCTCGGATTTTTCTGTTACAGACTTTGGCCATTATTGTTATTGCGGCACTATAGCACATTTACAGTTTGTGGATATTTTTTAGACGTTTGAAGTTTGTTTTGTTTGATAGATCAATCTTTCATCTCTAATATTGTCTATCTACTAGTTTAACAAATATGAAATCTAAATAAAGCAAAAGTGAATTGATCCAACTCAATGAAGATGAGATTTTTTTCTTAGTATGTTGGAGAAACCAATAGTACTAGCTCTTTGGTATATACAAGTAAACTTCTTCTTGGTAAGTTTCAATTTTTTATTAGACTTAATGCTTTAAAAACACCTTATAACTAATACTAAATATTGGATTATGGAGCCATGGACCACATGACACTCTTATCCTTCTTCACCTATTCACCTTGCCCTAGCAACAAGAAGATATCCACAGCAGATGGTACTCTTATAATTACAGCAGGTCAATGAGATGTTCAAATAAGGTCATCCATAGCTCTAAGAAATGTCCTTCATATTCCTAAATTTTTCATTAGCTTAATTTCCAAACAAAAACTAACACAAGACCTATCATATGTTTTTTATAACAAACCTTATGTCCTTCAAGACAAGAATTCAGGGAGGACAATTGGTAATGCTAGAGAATTGAATGTTCTATATTACTTGGATAATCAAAATCTTCCTCCAAATCTACTCAGTAATGGCAACTCTTTTTTTTTTCTAAATCAATAAAGGCCAACAAGGACAAGGTTATTTTGTACAATTGCCACATTTGTCATCCTTCATTTAGAGTCATAAAACAATTGTTTCCTTCCCTCTTCAAGAAATTAGAGGTAGAAAGTTTTCATTGTGAGGTATGTGAGCTTACTAAACACAAATGTATACCTTTTCTAGTAACCAAATGAGTACTTCTCCATTTTGTTTAGTTCATAGTGATGTATGGGGTCCTTCTAATGTTCCAAATATATCTGGTGCTCGTTGTTTTGTAACTTTTATTGATGATTGTTCTCGGGTTACTTGGGTTTACTTACTAAAACAAAAATATGAAGTTAGTTCTGTGTTTGTGCAGATCTTCTCCATAAAAATACAATTTGGAGTGAATATTAAAACGATTAGGTACCATAATGCCAAAGATTACTTTAATCACAAACTTAATTCTTTCTGTCAAAAGGAGGGTATTATTCATGAGACCTCATGTGTTAAAACACCCCAACAAAATGGTATTGCTGAGAAGAAAAATGGGCACTCATTAGATCAAACTCGAGCAATGTTATTTCAAAATAAAGTTCCCAAGCAATTTTGGGAGAGACAATTTTAACTGCATCATATCTCATAATAAATTTACCTTCTAGTGTCCTTATCTCCAAATTTCATATGGAGGCTTTGTCCTCATTTTATCCTGATATGTCCACTTCAAGTAACCTTACTTACCCCTAGAATATTTGGGTGTGTGTCATTCTTCTATATCCATAATGATGGTAGAAGAAAACTTGATCCTAGAACCTTAAAATGTGTCTTTATCAGATACTTTTTTTCATTCAAAAGGGTTAAAAAGGCTATCATCCACCATCTCATAAATTCTTTGTCTCCCACGATGCCACCTTCCATGAACAAGAAAGTTACTTCAAGGGGAGAATACAAGTAAGGAAGATGAGTCTCTTCTACTTCCTGAGTTGACTCTTGAACTATAAATTAAGACTGAAATTGATTTTAAAAAAAATGAAAATGAAGGAAATAACAATGTTGAAACTGAAATTGATTCTGAGAAAAATAGAAATGAAGGCACTAATGTAAGATGTGGAAAGAATCTAGAATATACAAGAAGAACAAATGTCATTTCTGAATTTATTCACACCCAAGAGCCAAATCCAACTTTACATGTGGTAACTTCTCTTGACGCTTCAAACTCTAGTTATCCAATCCAACTTTACATGAATCTTCCCATGCACTGGAAACATAATCCAACACACCACCAACTTATGATGACCTCTATATCTCAATTTCCCTTAGGAAGAATACTAGGATATGTGCCAACAATTCTCAAAGCATAGGTAGTCATTTTACCATCTATCCAACTACCTATGCTTTGAACAATTCTCAACTACCTATAAAGCCTTCCTCACAAGTCTGAATACTACCACTATACCTACCTCTCCATCTGAAGCATTGTTTGACAGGAAACAAGTCATGGACTTGGAAATGGAAGCACTAGACAAGAACGGTACTTGGGATTTTGTTCCTCTACCAAATGGAAAGAAACCTGTAGGATGTAAGTGGGTATACACTGTAAGTACAGGCTGATGGGTCTATTAAGAGGTACAAGGCAAGATTAGTAACTAAATGATTTACTCAATCGTATGGAGTGGATAACTTGGAAATTTTTGCTCCGATTGCAAAAATGAATATTGTCACGGTGATATTATCATTAGCAACTAATTACAGTTGGAACTTGCACCAATTTGATGTAAAAAGTGTCTTTCTCCTTGGAGATCTAGAAGAAGAGATTTATATGGATTTACCCCTAGATACAGTGAGCATATTGCTGTCAACACTATTTGTAAACTAAAGAAGGCTCTATATGGGCTTAAATAATCACCATGAGCGTGGTTTGGGAGGGTTGCTAGAGTCATGGCCGGTCTAGGCTTCAAAAAAAGCCAAAGAGATCATACCCTCTTTATCAAACACTCTTAGTTAAAGGGAGTAACAATGGTATTGGTATATGTGAACGACATCATAGTGACCAATGATGATGAAAAGGAGCAACAATTGTTCGGACAACACTTAGTCAAAGAATTTGAGATTAAAAACTTGGGAAAATTGAAGTAATTCATGGGAATTGAAGTGGCTTACTCTAAGAAAGAGATTTTCATATCCCAACAAAAATACATCACATATATTCTGCAAGAAACAGGCAAGACAGCATGCAAGTTAGCATGTACACCAATAGATCCAAATTTAAAGTTGAGAAATGCAGAAGAAGACATTGCAGTTGACAAGGAAATGTACCAAAGATTAGTTAGAAGACTCATATATCTATCGCATACTAGCTCTGACATTACCTTCGTTGTAAGCATAGTCGGTGAATTCATGCACCAATCAAAGGAGGTACACTTACAAGTTGCACTCAGAATCGTGCAATATTTAAAAGGTACCCCAAAAAGAGGAATTTTATTCAGACGAAATGGAAATGTGGATCTTGAAGATATACTAATGTCGACTATACAGGGTCAATTGTAGATAGAATGTCAACCACAGGATATTGCACTTTCCCATGTGAGAATCTTGTGACTTGAAAGAGTAAGAAACAAAGTGTGGTATCCAAATCTAGTGCTGAAGCAGAATTTAGGGCAATGGCACAAGGGATATGCAAGTTACTATGGTTGAAGATCATTTTGGATGACCTAAAGATAAAATGGGATGAACCAATGAAACTCTATTGTGATAATAAATCTCCTATTAGCATAGCATATAATTCAGTGCAGCATGACAGAACCAAACATATTGAAGTTAACAGAAAACTCGTTAGTGGCCTAATTTGCACTCCATAAGTCTCCTCCCAGGGCAATCTTGCATATTTTCTAACTAAACGACTAAACAACATCAACTTTGAAAGAATGGTATCCAAGCTATGAATAAAGAAACACTTATTCACCAGCTTAAGGGAGAGTGTCAAAATCTGTTTATGTTTTATTATTAAAAACATTCCTCAAATATAGGGATTTTGTTGCATATGAGTACTAATAAGTGTTAAAAATATTTTTCTGTTTTATTATTAAAAATACCCTTCAATTGTAGGGATTTAGTTGTATTGGAGTACTAATATTGATTTGGTTGTATAGCAGTACTAATAGGGATTTGGTTATATAGTAATCTTGTATATATATCAAATGTATTGTTAGCATATTTCAATTCAATAAAATATATTTTTATCTTAATTCTTGATAATTTTGAAGACTATTTTTAATGAGTAGTACAAATCCAGTGACCAAAATAGTGGTTTCTTTAAACATCAAGGGTGTCTTGGAGAATATATATATATATATATATATATATATATATATCATTCAGTTAATGAAGTGATAATTAGGGGTGTTCAAAAAAACCAAAAACTGAACCAAATTGTTAAATTGAACTGTTTTTGAACTGAACTGATTCATAAAAATTGAAAACCATAACATTTTTAGAACTGATTTTCTAAAGCTAGAACCGAACCGATTTTCAGTTTGAAAAAACCAAACCGGTTTTTAGTTTAAAAAACTAGAATCAAATTGTTTTTTAAAAGTAATTAGGGGTAATTATGTAAAATTTGGCCTATATGAACAAAAAAATAAGTTAAACCAGTTCGGTTCGGTTCAAAGTAATAAACCAATTCACCAGTTTATAAAACAGTTCAGTTCATTTTTTTAAACTGAAAACCAGTTCGGTTTTTTGAACTGAAAATCGGTTCGGTTCAATATTTTCAAACTGAAAACCGGTTCGGTTCAATTTTCAAACGGTTCTAATTCAGAACTGAACTTTGCCCACTCCTAGTGTGAACTTTGCCCACTCCTAGTGATAATCCCCAAGTACATCAAGAAACCGTACACTCCCTTGAATTAGATTTCTCTAATAAATAAAAATAAAAGGTTTCCTTGAAGTAAAAGCATGCTCTGCATATTCACATAATGTATTAAATGAACTCATGTACTCAGCCGTACTCTACACATTATGATGTATTATTGCAACTCATTGCATCCACAGTATATTCAATGCAACCAATTATCTCTTGCTATTCTCTAAGGGCCAGATTTCTTCCTTACCCTCCTTGTGAAATGTGACTTGGATGTTGAACACGGTTTCCTAGAATGAACGTCGCGTACAACATTCTCAGCGACCATGTCAGAGTCTGAAACTTGAGCTGCAGAAATGGATTTCTGCTCTTCAACTGAACCCTTGGATTTCTCCACAAGCAACTCTTCTTTAGCTGCCTGATTTTGAGTAACTTTAGCCTTGGTCTGCATACAAGAAAATGACAACATTACAAATTTTTACAATATATGTTAACGAAAATTTGTGTTTTTTTTTTTGAAATGGGGAAGGGGAAATTACTATTAATAAAAGTGGCACTAATGATCATTTTAAAACGATCCTGGATGGAATTTGAATCATGTTTGTTGAGGTTATAAAGTCAAACTCTTACCACAAAACTGACACCTCATGGACTAATGAAAATTTGTGTTATCAACTCAAAACTTTAAGTAATTGTACACAGCAAAGAATATAGATATAACACGGCAGGGTTATGGCAGGTCCCCAGTATGAACTTACGGACATTTTACTATACACGTGCATAAAAAAAATTCAAAATCAATCGTCAAAGGCATTTATTTTGAATAAAAAGTTGTAACTTCTCAATTTTCCGCTTTAAGTGGGATATAACAAAAAGTAAAAAAGAGAATAAACAAAAACTGGATTATAAAAGTTCTACGGCATCTCAATTGACATGAATAGTGAACAACTTTCTTCATGGATCGATGGTGTAACAGAAACTAAACAAAACCAAGAGCATGGTGCATTCAGTGAATCAAAAGCACCTGAGTTCGAACCCTAGATGGAACCATCTCTAGTTAGACTTTATTTACCTCTCAGACAAACTTCATATTATCATGGCCTCTTTCCTTAGGAACCAAACGGCCAAGACAAAAAACAATGGTGCAGGTAGTGGAAAACACCATATCATAATTCATAAATTTATGCAATCAAATCAAAATAGAAAACATAAATAGCATACAAGTTGTTGAAATGAAATTACTTTCATATAATAAAGCTTACATTTTCTCCAGGAACCTCAAGATGGGTCCTATTGGTGGTTTCAATGAAACGAGCTATCCCTACACGAGTAGATAATGTATCGTCAGTCAAGAGTAACTCAGAATTATGAACAGAATGGTTAAATCCATCAGATGGCCCAATAATGCTCAATTGAGTTACAGAACAGAACTTACCTGGATTTTCCTTAATCACATTATCAACCCGAGCTTTCAAATTCTCAACTTGCAACAGCAACTCTTCAGCCTTTTCAATTATTTCAATCATGGAATTATCATTATCTTCATGTTGATCTACAGAAGACCACATATCACTCAACTTGAACTCCCCAGCATTATCGTCACTACCTTCTCATATCAAAGAAACAGAACATAAAAAAATTAGCAATTGATTAAAGCCAGTTTGCAAAATAGGTCATAATCATATATTCATATATATACTAATGAACACATGAAAATATGTGTATGCAATTCTTGAACCGGGTTTGATTCACACTTTAACAATGAGTCCAATTTTTTATTAGTTATATAAATAACAAAAAAAAACACTACTGCAACTTACTCGCGACATCATCACCAATATCATTCACAGGAGCGTCGTGATTATGGTCTTTATTCTCTGGACGATGGAAGAAAGAAAAAATAATTATTATCAAAGAAATACACATTAGCAAAAAAAAAATAGTACAACAAACAAAGTAATCCCATACCATAGTAAGAGAATAAACAATGTTTAGACATATATGATGATGGATCACATTCTTCAACTCTCTTTCTTTTCTTTCTCCTCATCACTTTATTCTTTTGAGTTCCCTCAGATTTAGGTACTGACTTGACAGCAAAACCATCTACTGCATACTTCAAAAGATCAAGCTGTTTTTTATGATCATATGCCGCAAGCTCTTTTTCATATTTCTGTGCTTGATAGTTAAGTTTCCTAAGTTGTAGCTCTATCCATTTACAGCGCCACATTATAGGACAGATGAATTTCCTCCAATGAGCAGTCACTTTTTTCTTTCTGAATAGTTAACAGTGTAAATGTTAAAACAAACAACTGGATGAAATTCTAATCGAAAACAAATGGCAGCCAACACAAGGCAATTTGGGAATACAAACACGGCTTTTATGATGTATCACAACTTCAATCATGAAAACTTAGGAAGCACAAACACAGACACATAAAAACCACTAATGTCTGAAATGTAGGACACCAACACATATATGTTACATAAGAATTTGATTAACTAATACTATAGTAAAAGCATTGTTTATAAAAGATCAAAAAGAGGTGATATTTAATGATTCACATAGTCAAAGTTTGAAGCAAATTCAACCAATCAAAATCACATAAATAGGCAAAAAAGAATAATATCCACAAGTTATAAACTACAACAAAATCATAAAAAAACAGACACAATACATCATAAAAAAAAGTGTCCTATCCACCACAACAGTGTCTCAACCATGTCGGAGCGAAATAAAAAGTATATTTTTTTAATTGGACACCTGAATGATGTGTTTGGCATGCGTTGTACATGTATCGGAGTCTGAAACGTGTTGGATATGGGACACCCCTAAAACTAAGGGTGTCCATGCTTCATAGAAAAACGGGTATAATAAAAAGTTATAAACTACTGGAACAAAATCATAAAAATTAAGCACAATTCATCTTACAAAAGGTGTCCCTTTTCATCAGAACAATGTCCTGACTGTGTTGGGGCGAATATACAATACTTTTTAATTGGACACCTGAATGAGGTGTCGTATAGGTGTCAAAGTCCAAAACGTATCAAACACATGACACGCCTAAAACTAAGAGTGACCATGCTACATAGCAAACAAAAATAACTCATAACCACAAGTCCACAACACAACACAAATCACATTCCTTCAATATGTTGTTAGTTCTCTTTCAATTTTAGATTTTCAAATTTGCTTTCTTGCTTCTTCCTACAGGAAAAAAAAAGGACAATGAATTGAAAGGAGTCTGAAACATACCTCAATCGACGTGGCTCATTCCACTCATCACTAACCGGCGATTGAACCTCATCAGAATCACTAAATGCAGAATCAGAACCAGTATCTAAACCAGATCCTGTATCACCAAAAGAACTCGAGCTCGAACTCTCCGTCTCATCGAGATCAACATAATTATCTTCCACACTTTTTAAACCAGAATTCCCAATTATATTAACTTCCACATCCTCCTCATCTCTACAACACACTGGATTTTGTTCAATTCCTTTGTTTTCAGTTTCAGCCTTCAGATCCAAATTTTGTTCTTTTGGTTCTGAAATTGATACAGGGAATTCAACATATGTTACATTATTAATATTATTATTGTTCTTATCTTTTTCTAGGGCACCAACTTCTTTTTCTTCAGATTTTCCATGTTCCAATTCTGGGTCAATTTTTTGAACCATTATCTGTTCAGAAACCAGGGCAACAACAAAATCATGATCAAAATTGGAAGAAATTGATATAAACACAAACCCATTTAAAGAAATCGAATGCTACCAATTCTAAAGTCATCAAAATCAAAATCAAAATCAAAACTTTCACGGAAAAAAATTATAAAAAATAATAATAAATTGTTTATGGAACAAGATTAAAATACAGACAAGACAAGAAGGTTAATCTGTAAGAGGTTCTTACAACAATAACAAAATTCAAATTCACATGAAACGATGAAGAAAAGGAAAAGCAAAACAGAGAGAGAGAGAGAGAGAGAGAGAGAGAGAAAACAGTTACCAGTGAAAACTTGCGTATCACTACTCTGTGTGGACAGTAAAATAAAATCTCTAGAGATATATATATCTTTAATAAAAAATAAAAAATAAAATAATACATATATATATATATATATATCAACAAGACAATAAGGAAGTATATTTTTAACATTCTTTATTTGATTTAAATTTGAGTCAAAGAAAAATTAATTTGATTTTTTATTTTTTGTGATTAGATTATTTTATTTTAATTCTCTGACTTTTGGATTATATTATTCTAAAAAATATAAATTAATAAAGTATATGAATTTAATTTATATTTAAATTATCAGTGTAAATAATTTTTATATAGATAAAAAATTATAATCTTATGATGTTAAAAAATGTTTGATTTGT
>JBBPBP010000003.1:1249614-1279586 GCA_037974735.1 Cicer chorassanicum
ATAAAAAGTTATATAGTACTTGTTTTTTTTCTTTTTTTTTTAAACTCTCTATTATATCCTATATTAAAATTTATATACATGTTCTATTTTTTAATCTTTAATTGTATCTCTGCCTTGTGATCAGGATAATTTTTTTTTCTCTAAAGTATGAGGTTGTATCCTCGACATGCCACCATCTATAATCTTCTAATTTTTTATTTTAACAAAAAAATAACTGTTAATTTAATAAATAAAAATATTTAAAACAATATTATATTAATAAAATCAAATAAAATATATTTAATAGAAAAAAATACATCAAATTTAATGAGTAGATGTGCCAAAACAAATAATATCTTATATTATTTTAACAACTTTCTCTTATTTTGCAGATAAATTAGCAACTTAATCTTATTTTGTTAACAACTACCTCCTAATTTTTCTCTGGATCTAATAAATAATAATAATAATAATAATAATAATAATAATAATAATAAAGTAAATTATATAATAAAATCAAACAAAATGCATTAAATTGACAAAATTAGGAATTTTCTATAATTTGTTTGGAACTCATTGCACGTGAGTTTCTTTTTATTCCATGTATAACCCGAGACTAAAAATTATATGAAATTGTTCTAATACACGTACAACCTCAACTCGTTCAAAGAGCTAGACACGACAGGCTAGATGTGGAAGGGGAGGACATGTGGACATTATTAATTTAAACTTGATGTATTTTTTTCTTCAGTTTAATATATTTTGTTTGATTTTTTTAATATATTTTACTTTTTATATTATTATTATTTTTATTATTTTTTATTTATTAAATCCGGAGAAAAAATGGAAGAGAGTTGTTAACATAGAAATGATAGAATTAAGTTGTTACTTTATCTGTAAAATAAAATGAAGTTGTTAAAATAATATAACACATTATTTATTTTGACACGTCTACTTAACAACATTAACTTTGATGTATTTTTTCTATTAAATATATTTTGTTTGATTTTATTAATATAATTTTATTTTTTAAATATTTTATTATTTTTTATTTATTAAATTAACGATTATTCCTTTGTTAAAATAAAAAAAAAAATTAAAAGATTATAGATGTTAGTAGAGCAGAACAGGATGCCTGAAGGTTAAAATAAGTAAGCTGTTTTAATATGTAAAATTCAATATATGGTATAATGAAGAGTTTAAAATGATATACATGAAGAAAAAAAAATATATATTACTCGTTTTAAAACCTTTACAAAAACAGATTGGTTGCAGGTTAATTCATTGGTCAAAATAAAATAAAATACTATTTTCTTTCTCCAATTATTTTTATGCTATCATTAGCCTGTTTTTTCCGTTGAATTAAAGTTTTATTGTTTATGTAATGATTGTTGGATTACGTTCAATATTAGTGAATTAATTTTTTTTTTGTTTTTTTACAACTAAACTAGCCTAAAAATTTGATGCATTTTTTTTTTTATTATTGACGGGTCAATTTATATAGCCTAGTAGCGGCGGAGCTTCAAAAACAATTACGGGAGAACCAAAATAAAATAAAAAATGTATGAATAAAAAAATACTATATATAAAATATAATGAAATTGAAATTCGTTTGGTGATTAATATCATTGTTTTTTCACAAAGAAAAATATATAGTATTATATATTCCCTTCGATCTCAAATATAAGCAATAAAAAAAAGTCATATTTTAAGGTCTTAAATATAAGGAAATTTTGACTAACTTTACTATATTTAGTGTAATAGTTCATATAATACCTCTTAATTAATGTAGATTTTATTTTCCCATAACTCATTTGATTTTCATGAACAAGTTATCATGAAGAACAACTTAGATAATACAATGACTTTTTTATTACTTTGAAAAAATTAAACGAATCTCACTACTTTTCTTAAAGAGTGTGAAATACTTTTTTTTTATATGTAAGACCATAGAGTATATATTAAATGTTGGGGAATTAAAACAGATTGCTAGTCTACATAAAACTTCATCATTGCTATCGAGGGCGAGACTAGATAGAAATTTCAACTCACACGTCTATGTTAGCGGGTACCGCCCACCTCGTCACCTTGTTTTAGATGAATTGATGGTCAAACGGACCAAAATGGGATGAGTTACTCCACTTTGCCACCCTTATTATTTTCTGAGCATCAATCCATTATAGAACTACTCTACTTTGAGTAATTAAGCGGAACTCTTACATTTTTTTACATAATAACGATCTTGTAAATACACATCACTATTTTTTTTTTATTGTTAGTATTTAATAAACACTTAATTTGATGACGGATCTAGCGGAATGGACAAAATTCTAATAACGTGATGAATTGGGTTCGAATTTCTACTAAGAGAGATATCTATATTTAGTGTTCAACGCGCTTCGAATGAAATATAGAGAAAATGATAAAGAAATTTGCACACAGCTACAAGGTCTTGCGTTCTAACCTGAGACATAATATCCAATCTAACAATATCGGTATTTTATAAGTTGAGTGAGATATTATGAATAAGAAATCAATATTCTAAATTAGCACTTTATCAATTTACTCCTCAATAATAATACCTATATAATACATGTTTATTGGGTTTGGCTCCAACATCCAGATGATCTTATATATCTTACTAGTTTGGTGCTGAAATCAACATATTTTAAAAATCTATCAAAAATAATATTGTTCTTATTTTTAATATAATATTAATTAGTTAAATTTTTTAATTTTATCTTCTAATTAATATTACATGCATCATTCTTATTTATGGTAATAGTATTCGATAAATACATTAATACTTGATTAGGTTAATTCAATAAAATTAATTTTTTTTTAATATATATGAAATGATAAAATACGACTAGAGTTTAATGATGATTACCATTCACTGTCAATTTAATGATGATTACCATGCATATTCCTTTTTTTTTAATACGACAATTACTCGTGTAAGACAAATGAAATATTATTTTACTAATCTTCATCTATATGATGGCCTCAAAATCTCCTTAAAATAATACTCATACTCCTTATATTCTTTTTTTAGTTGTAGTTATGTCAAGAAACCTAATAAATTTTATTATTTTCTATAGTATTATTATTTATCCTTTCCTTATAAAATAATAGAGTAAACTAATAATTTAAGTTTTAATTCAATTGATAAAAATTAATATCATTAGTTCTATCTTCGACCCCAAAATAGAAGATTAATTTAGATTTTGAGCTAAATAGGTGATTAAAACGGTGTTTTATTACTCTAAAATAATACTATAGGTGTACTGTTGGCCACGTCAGACAAAGGAAGCATGGAATTTCGAAAACTATAGTTGCTATTTATTGTCTTCATTTCAGTGAATTTCATCACTTACTGAATCTGTGGAATGGGTAACCAAAGAGGAGTTCTGATTATCGTTCTCTTATTCCTCGCATTCATCGCAGTCACTCAATCCGTTCCATTCATCGTCTTACATGGTTTGTTTTTCCTCCTTAATTTTCATTTTAATCAAATTCTGTATTAAATTTGTTTCTTTTATTACTTTCTCAGTTACTGTTTGATAAAATGTCTTCAGCTCTAAGATTTCTTTAATTTAATTAAAATAATAATAATTTATGTAATTTTTTTTGTAGTTCATTGTTGCTTGTTTATGTTGCAATCTTTTCTAATTACTTTGTTGCTTCAATTTTTATATATTGGATCGGCGAATGTTGCTTTTGTTCAACTCAATGTTTAGTTTAGTTTAGCTTAGTTTAGTTTAGTTTTTTTTTCCTTCCTCATTCATTGTTGGTTGATATAAATTCTTATATGGGTTGACATGACCCAAGGTTTTAAATCACTGCCACGATAGTTAAGTGGTTGGATTCAAGTGGGTAATGAGTTTCAGTTAAGGACGAAACGATCGGGAGTACCCGAGTTCGAACTTGGCTGCAACAATTCTTGGCTAGGTTTTACTTTCGTCCTCCCGACCGAATTTCAGATTATTAGGGTTCCTTTCTCTGCGAACCGGATGATTAGACAAAAAAATAATATCGGTTGCAATTGTTTCGCGATTCTTGATAATGAGGAGAATCACAGTAAAATTGGTTCTGATGCGACCTCAAGTGTGGTAATCGAGACATAAAAACAGAAGAGAGCATAGTCAGAAGAACAGTTTGAGTTACTAGTAATTTCAGCTATTCCATCTTCTTGTGGAACTTTAGACTTTAGTTTTTCTTTTTTTCTTTTTGTTTCTTCCTCATTCATTCTTGGTTGATAAGTTTAGTGGTGGGTTGACCCAAGGTTTTATTTCGCGACTGTAGAGACATAACAAAACTCAATGTCGTAGCTCATGCTGTGGTCACTGAACTTTTCTATACCTTGTTGACATGAGGAGACTTGCAATTGATTCATAAGGCTTCTGGTGTATGCTGGAAGTGGAAACAAAAACAATTATTCAGCTCTAGTGATCCATCTCATTAGGGTCTCCACCTTCTGAACAAGGAAATTCATGCTATATACATGACAGAAGAGAGCATAGTTATTATGTGCTTTTCCTATGGGTTTCCTTCGTCAGTTAGAGCTCAAGTCACTCTCTTGCTGTTTGAGTTTACATGATCAGAACAGTTTGAGATATTAATAATCTTAGCAACTCCATCTTCTTATGGAGCTTTGCTTCTATCATAGCTTCAAGTTGGTTGTTGGAAGCCTTGTCAATAGCCATCATCTATTGGACTTACTTTATAGGTGGCTTCCGACATTACAGCTCTTGATATCTTATGATAATTCCACGGTTTTTCATAGAATGTTAGGAATTTGGAAAGAAAGATAGGGGAGACCAATTTGAGGGGTTCGTTTCATTCAAGAGAAGACATTATTCTTATAAAAAAATTGTCTTAACAATCCGTTCGTTTCCTTCAAGAGAAGACCTTATTCTTATAAAATTTGTCTTATCAATCCGGATCCAAGGGAAAGGGGTCCTGGTAATTCAGAGTTCAACTGAGAGGTAAGTAAAATTTGGCCAAAGATTGTTCTAGCCAAGATTCAAACCCGAGTTCTTCTGAACGATTTGTCCTTAACTAAAACTTATTAACCACTTGGTTTTTATTCTTATAATTTTACTCGTTGGAGAATAGTGATACAACATCTAGAACATCTATTCCAACACCAAAACCAAAACCTTGGTAAAACAGGAAACAGCATAATTAAATGAGAATTATCGTTTAAAGGAAATCCTAGTTAAGATAGAAAACAACATAGTTGAAAGAAATGTAGCATTAGTTCAGGAAAATCATAACAGCATTTATTAAAACTTGAGGATCCTAACAGGAGTTATGCCTAACACGGATTATGAAAATTGTTTTTTACTGCAAAATGAATGTTGTCAATATTCAGATTTGAATGCATGTTTTAGCAAGAACACTTGATCAATGCAAAAGTTTTGGATGGTCAGCCATAAGATACTGATTTTGTGTTTGGACTTTGTGTCAGGTATTGGAGATCAATGCAAGAATGGAGGAATCAAAAACTTTGTGAAGCTTTTAAGTGATTGGTCTGGTTCTCAAGGATACTGCTTGTATGCCATCATTAAGTTTGTTATATTTATGCAGCTGTTATCACTTTTTGTTCTTTCATAACTTCAATAATAGATACGAATTTCTCTTAACCCTGAAAATTTACATTATGGATGTAGCAAATCTTTATTTAGTTATTTGTACTTGGTCTATCTGTAGAGAAATTGGAAATGGAATGTGGACTTCTTGGACCAAGCCCCTTATAAAACAGGTGACTCTCGAAAAATGCGTTGATTTTATTGAAGTTTGGTGTTTGACAATTTAATAACCATTTATTTATTCTCTATCCTTGCAGACGGCTATTGCGTGTGAGAAGGTGGTGAAGTTGTTTGGTAATTTGCTGTCCTAGTAGTTAATCATAATTTGATTTTAAATAAGTCTTTGTTCCTATCTATAGGTAAAGAAAATGAGTGATCTAACTCACGGTTACAACATTGTTGGACTTTCTCAGGTAACTCTATACTATGCAACAGTGTTTTTTGTTTTGCTTTTGTTTTTGTTTTTCGCAATCAATGTTGTGAGACTGCGTTGATTTGCCCTTTGACGTTTTCGGAACTAGTTTGTCTGAAAATTTTGTAAGGAACAATATCTTTTAAGATTCTTTTCATCTATTTAGCTTGTATATGTTTGGAGAACATTTGAAGCCTGCAGTTGCAGTCACTTAATATTTATGGATTAAATGCACAAATCTTTATATATATATATATTTCTATATATACTATAAATATTTGTTTCTATATATAACATAAATATTATAAATAGTAGTTCAAATGAATGGTAGTGATGTAAAAGAAAGTGAAACATGAAATCCTGTTGCAATCTAATGGGAAAAGTTAAACCTACACTGACCTCTTCTGATTAGACCGCTAACTAATGACTCGGACCTTTGACTAGATCAGTTCACCATATTGTGTTATAGAGGCATCCAAACCAAAAAATTATGGCAGTTTTTTCCCGGCTTGTTCGACCTTCATGTTCTAGTATAGTATTACTCATCTTAGGGTTTGACTATTCATGCATTTGAATAAAAAAAAATCGTATTTTAACAGCATATTCGTTATTTTGGTTATCAGGGCAACATGATTGGTAGAGGGATTATTGAATTTTGCGATGGCGGACCTCCGGTAAGAACTTATTTGTTTCCTATAAATTAGATTTACGAGTCTAGTTTAATAATATAAAAAAGGATTGACATTTTTTCTTTTGTAACATATCATTCACATCATATTAGTACTATTTTATTAATCTAGTATTACTTTTCCTTCCTCTAAACCTAAAGGGCCAAAACCCAATAACTTTGATAATTGTTTTTATAACACTCTTTAGTCTTTTCTTTAAGTTTTCTTAGCTCTTCTTAGTAGTTATTCTATTTCCACTAATATTTTGTGTACTGTATTTCACTTTTATTCTTTGTCTGTAATTCAGGTTAAGAATTTTATATCCCTGGGTGGTCCACATGCAGGCACCGCTTCTATTCCATTATGCGGGGTATGTGAACTTTCAACTACTGTGTTCAGAAAGTCTCAGACATTCTTCTATATGATTCAGAAAAAAACCATTTAAAATTTTAATAATTAAGCTGTTAAATATCTGTAATTATGTTGAAGTTATCTAAATGTGGTCTAACATAAGTTTTTTCTCTTCCTTTTTTTTTTCCAGTCTGAGATGGTATGCACCCTTATTGACAGTGTAATACAATTAGGAATCTACAGCAGCCTAGTTCAGGTTTCTACTTCACCTTTTTACTCTTTTAATTTTATTGAGATGATAGCTATGTAGTTCTTACTTTCATTTTGAAAATATTTTGCTTATAAAATCCATTTCTAAAACATATAGTATACTTCCCTAACTTTTATCCAATGTGTTGGTGCAGAACTCTCTGGCTCCCACTGGCTATGTTAAAATGCCAATAGTAAGTATGATCATGCTTTTCTCAAGTAACTCTGTTTTGGATGATATTTTCGTCGATATTTCTTTCAATCTTCAAAAACCTCAGCCATGCATATAAAGATGTTGGTAGTGCAATTCTTCATACTGTATCATATTTCACAATGCAGTCTTGACCTTCCTTGTGTCAATTGCATTCATTTTACTGAAGAAGTATCATTCAATATAAGTTGTGTTTTGCTTGTTCGATTGCATCTGACACATTAGTAAACTGTTATGGTATACTATCTTTGATCAATGACATTTTTGGATTGAATAGACTTATTTGATCTTATCTACTGATATAAACACTTGTGAGATTGTCTGGGAAAGCTTATGGAAACATCATATAACATGTTCATAAGTTGTTTTGAGCTTATTTCTATAAGCTCTTTAGGATAACTTGTGAAAACAGCTTACAGTTTATATGAAAACAATTTAACTTTGTTTTATCTTATTATAAAAATAGCTTATCCATAAGCACTTGTGCTAAAAGCACTAAATTAAGTGGCCATATGTCCAAATAAATTTCCCCATGATGGACACGACTTACATATTAGATGAAAGGAAAAATAATCTGTTTATTTTTTCAGGATATTGATGGCTACCTTAAGGGGTGTAGGTTCCTTCCAAAGCTTAACAACGAAATAATCAATAAGAGGAACTCCACTTACAGCCAAAGATTTTCTAGTTTAGAAAATTTGATCCTTATTATGGTGCGTTAAAAGAACTATGTATAGTAATGTCTTCTTATGTGTCTTGTTAATTTGAACTTTCCAATTTACAAATATTATGTCAATATGGCTTATGTATCTTTCTTTGTTCGTCTGCATGAAAACTAGTTTGACCAGGATACGATTTTAATACCAAAAGAAACAGCATGGTTTGGTTTTTATCCAGATGGAGCATTACATCCTGTTTTACCAGTACAACAGGTAACGTAAACATTTCATATCTACAGTTTATTTTTGCATTGTTGCTTACCCAACATCTTCTGTTTTGAGCCGGGTTCTACGGTTGACCACTTACCACTTGATAGGAGGTTTATGGTGGACCAATATTTAAAAATTACCTAATCTCTACTTTAACGACAATCAACGACGTCCCTCGGAAGTAGAAGTTCACGGTCCTAGTTGTTCTTATGGCTCAAACAGTGGTCTGATCGGTTTCTATATTCGTTTTCCTTTATTTTGTCGAACTAAGATTGACCAAGTTACTGTCTCAACCGTGATGACGAGGAAGATCGCAAACTATTACTTTCGAATTGTGATGTCTGTCTTTGTTGAAATGTCGAACGATTTTCAAGTACCGGTCCATGGCGGACCATCCGTAGAATTTGCCCTATTTTAATGGTGCCGTGTTTAAATTCTCTCTCCTCTTATCGTCATGAGGCTGACTTTCCCCTCTTGAAAATATAATTTGTTTCAGAAGTAGGTCTCTATTTAATCTTTTTTGTTTTATTTTAAATTTTTGCATTTAACAAATATGGTAGGGATTAAAAATATTTTATTGTTGTTCAATGTAGGTATTTAAAATTAAAAATAAAATAGAACATGTTAACATTGTATTTTTTTAGGAATTCACAACATATTTAAGCTATTTATATCATTTTTCATAAATGAATATTTGATGTCCAAGCAAGCTTTGTTTTCTGCAGACTAAGCTCTATACTGAAGATTGGATTGGCTTACGTGCATTAGATGAAGCTGGGAAAGTTAAATTCTTTAATGTGTCAGGAGATCATTTGGATATCTCTCACAGTGACATGAAAACTTATATAGTCCCATATTTGAAGGACCGTAATTATATAGTGCCATATTTGAAGGACCAAATGAAAGAAACTTGATTCCAACCTTGGAAAACCTAGTTTCTTGCATTGGCATTGATAATTGATTGTTGTATATTAATTTAGAATACACTTTCTTGAAATTTGCTTAATTTATTAGTTTATCCTCCCCTATAAAAGGTCTTGTCTACTTAGAAAGAACCTTGCGTGAGATGTCCAGATAAGTTTTGTATCTGTGATTAGATTTTTTTTTTTTACATGGAAATGAATTTCATTAAATTATGTCAAGTATCAAATCAAAAGCCAGCAACAATACATTTTAGAGTTTCTTCAATCCAGATATATTCAAGATTAGAGATGGCATACTTAGCTAGATAATGCGCTGCTTGATTTGGTACGAGCCTAACATGCACAAAGCTTACATTACAAGAAAAAAATGTAAGAGACTTTCACACTCATCAACATTCTCACCAATATAAGAATAATAAAGTATAATAATAATAATAAAGATTCATTTTCTTTTTTACTAAATATTTCAACTATTACTTGGTAAATAAAATTTAGTATGTGTATAAATTAAATTTTATAAATTTAAGTTTTATCAATATTTACTATTTAAATTAAACAATAGGAGATAATTTGTATTAAATTTTGAAATACATATATTAATGATAATAACTAGTTACATATTTTAAATACGACAATATATGATATCATTATTCTTCCTTAAGTTTTAGTTAACTGACAGATATCAATACTGTTAAGTTTAACGTCTTATTCTTAATTATATATTATCTTTTTCATGACAAAAAAAATGATATCATTATTATTCATCAACAATGGATTAATTACGAGCTCTTTTTAAATTTAAATTCGAAAATGGCATGAACAAAAGTATTGAGTATTGTAAGAAATATCGAGAAGGTTCATTTAATATCCATGTAGTATGTTTCAAAGTGTTTATTGAATAATATCATCAGCACCAGTGGTCTAGTGGTAGAATAGTACCCTGCCACGGTACAGACCCGGGTTCGATTCCCGGCTGGTGCATTTGTTGAGAGCTATGACGAATTCTTGCATACCGTGAATAATGGGTTATTCACCTTAACTACCTACTGGTAGTATAAAATGTGCACCGGAGCTCTATTTTTTATTTATAATCTTCTGAATTCAGTGGTATATAAAAAAAACTTTTAGTTTTGTTCAAAAACTTAAAAGTCGAAGAAAAATAAAAAACGTTTTGTTCCATTTAATAATTTTCCTTTTGAAAATTAACAATTCTTTTAAAATGTTCAATTCTTTTAAAATGTTAGATATAGTCAAAGATAATTATAGATAGTTACAAGTTGATAAAGTTAAATTTGATTATAATTCCGTTAATATTAATTGCCAGTTAATTAAGATTTACTAGTTTAATTATCATGATAAATATAATGTATCATATTCTCCTTGTAATAAACTTTTCTCATTTTTTTTTATTCTACCAATTCCAAATAATCAAATTTTCTCACAATATATTTATCTTTCTTGGGTTATACTATCATTCTCAACATAAAATTTCAAAATTTTTAATTATTTTTTTGTTTTATATTTTAATAAAATAATCATGTGTTTTTTCTAATAAATCATTTTCCAATCACACAAAGTGCGCAGTTTGACTTGGTATGTAACAAAACCATATTTGCATTGCTTTCGGAGAATTGATATTTGAGAACAATTTCTCCATCAAACTTCTTCAATATTCCTTTCAACACTTTATTTTGGAATAGTTTCCTTTCTCTTGGTAAGAAATTGATGTTACATATGTTTCTTCAAACTATTTCGATTTTCGCATTTTATTAATGTTGAATGCTAACAAAAATTATATATATGCTTCTTTCAACCTAAATATATTTTCTAATTTCTATTAATGTTGATTTTGTTGATCTATAGTTACCATGGATCCCTTTAGAGGTCAAGGTGGCATTCAAATGCTTCTAACTGCTGAACAAGAAGCCCAACACATTGTTACCAATGCAAGAAATTGTAAGATTCAATGTTTTTTTTATTATATTTTTTTTATCATACACGAAATATAAAAAATATATATATATATATATATATGTATCTGAATCAAAAATTTGATCCAGACACAATTGTCATGATTTTTATTAATATAATGAATGAAAATTTATTAGTAAGGACTCAAAGATTGAAACAAGCAAAAGAAGAGGCTGAGAAGGAGGCAGCTCAATATAGAATTCACATGGAAGATGAATACCAAAAGTCACTTTCAGAGGTATATACACACGTTTATATATGAATTTGATTTGCATTTATTGTAAATATAAAATATTTATATATATATATATATATAATGAAATTACACGACGATGACTTTATTTTGTTACGGAAGTTCTTAAAATAGTTCTACAAATTATCTGTATTATTAGATATAATTGGATGCATGTGTAAAATAGTTATATATTTATTATCAGAGCATAACAATTCATCTTCTTTTGTTCGATAATCTTAATTGTACTAATTGGACGACATTTCATAATACATAAAAATTGATATCTCTTTATATGTATACACATTTACATATATAATGTATTTGTGTATGTAAAATGACATCTAAAGCCTCATTAGTTAGTTGTTCATAATTTAACTAAGTGACCAATTTTTTATTTGAGTAGAGAAATTTATTTCTTTGGTGTTGGATTGAGTTCTTTAGACCACTGGGAGCTCAGGATCAAATGTAAAAAGGCTTGATCAAGAGACAGATGCTAAGATTAGAGACTTAAAGAAATCAGGTTCAAAGGTCTCAACAGAAGTTGTTGACATGCTACTCAAATATGTTACAAATATTAAAATATAATGGCTTATTATAAGGTTAGTATGCTAATTTCTCTTTCAAATTATTTTTGTAATTAGCCCTAAATGAAACCTTGTTTCTTGTTTTGACTTGAAATGTGGAAACTATAGTTTATGAAGATGGAAAAAATATCAACCTTATTGTGATAATGTGTTAATATCTATATATGCGTTTTTTGTATCTCGGATGTTCCTAACCCTATTGAAGTCTCAACCTTACTGAAGTCTTGAGACTCAACTCACCTAAACTTTTTATTTGTAACGATGAAACTAAAAATTTCATTTGTTATACATTTGTAAACCATGTAACTTATCTATCATTTTTTGTTACTGATTGGTGGAAAGTATACAACTAGTCAACTATTATGTTCCAATGTTGGTTGTTCTTGTTCTATAAATAGTCTATTTTTTACAATTCAATTAGTCTTTGTTTTTTTTTTTACAGTAATTCAATTAGTCTTTGTTAGTTACTGTATTTAATTACATATTTATTGTTTTTCTTTTCTTATGATTCAGTAATTGATGAATATGCCAATATAAGAAGTCATCACCTACAATAAAACAAGCAAAACTAAGAAGATTCATCTGAGTTCACTATGGGTTGCCATTGCATGAAGATTATAGCTACAAACTCCTGCCTCAAACAAAGTGAACAAAAGTGTTGTTTTTCTCTCGTATTTACTATATAGTACATATTTAGTAATATATTTTATATTATTAATAATGTTTAAGGGAGCATGTTTTTCTTTTCTTGAATTTTTGTGTGTAACAACTCCAATCATCATGTAAGTTAAGAGACTCAGGTTCTCGAAATTTTTTACAGTTAGTGAAAACGAGTCATCTAAATTGTTTACGTAGAAATCAGATGACTCGTCATAATTTTAAACTTAAAATTTTAACCTCAAATCTTACACAACGGCTAAGATCACAATAGAAAAAAAATATTGGATTAAGAAAAGTTGCCACCAATCACAAATAATAAATGAATTGTCAATGAAGATCGTTCGGAGAATAAAATTGAACCATGACTTGACTCTTTTTCTCTTAAACCGGAAACACCACCAAACCTTGATTTACTTGGATTGAAAAGAGCACTACCATCCACGTTAAAAGCCACAAAAAGAGACAAGATTAGCACCGAAAAGACCAAAAATCACATTAATGTAGTAACAAAGAGCAACAACATGCAGCCAATTTGTGTAGAAGAAAGAGGATAGATTCATTGTCAAACACCAAAATATTCCTAGTATACCCAAATAACCCAGCACAATTGAGACAATGATACCATACTTTATTATTACTGCATCATGAATCCTCTTCAGCTAGCCACTCATAAGCCACATGATGCTAGATGTCACATGAATGTGCATATAAGACACCACATTGCACAAAGACTCCTTAAGACACATAGTGGTCATACTATAAGTTGGTAATTCCACTTCCAAATACACTAACTTTCCAAGCAAGTAAACATTCTAGGAACAAGCAATCCTTGCAAGATTTGAATTTGAAGTGAAAGTGTAAAACAATTTAAACATATTTTTGTCACCCTTGCTATTGATTATAAGATGTTCAAATGAATACCAAAGAAGAGAAAAATAAAATATTTTCTTGCGATTAATTTTAACGAAGAGCACATGTTAAAGAATCAATTATAAATATTATCTTGAAAATAGTTGAATTAAATATTATCTTGAAAATAATGTATTCAACTATTAGAAAGTTTAAAAATTGTTTCTTTCGATGTCAAAATTTCTACTTTTAAATTCTTTAACAAATGCTCTAAGGACACATGTTAACGATAACCTTAATTTTATTTAACAGTAAAGGGTAAAACTCTATTGGAATTGAAGGGTCAAATCAAAGAAGCTATATTATATAAATGTGTTCCATTAATATTCTATTGCAAAAGGGATTATTCATAATTGAAGTAAATCAATCCCTTAGTAAGTCTCTTAAAGTAAGCTCTAAACTTATAATTATACATAAATAATACAAAGAAAAATTAATCATCAAGGCAATAAAATTTATATCAATTTGCCTAAGTCTAGCCTTGAATGACATGAAAAGATTGATACAAGAAAGGGCTAGAAATACATCTCAACATAAGAACTGTTTGTTCACTTAGCAGTTCTAAAAAAAACCAATGATAAGGAGAACCAACCTTGTCAATTTATAACTTGCTTCACTTACAACAAGATCGGTGAGCAGTGTTCTTATGGCAAGTTGGTAGTTTTTTTTGTGTACATGTGAAAATGTCACAGATTCACAAATGTCCAATCTGATTGGAGAAAATGAACAGATGCATTGATCTACACGGTATGTTCTATGTGGTGATACTCGAGATTGCGAAGAACGATCCTCGCAAAGATTTTTGCTTCAAGAGGCGCAGTTGCTGCCGCGGCTGCACTTCGTAGGACTCTTGCTGCCCCTGCGTTCTGCATGAGGCTGGCATGGTGCACGGCGTGTCGTCCACCGGGAATTGTAAACTGCAATTGAAAGACGGAGGATACAAAAAAGTCAGTATTCAAACTTGGTATAGATCAGGGTTTTAAACAGAGGTCGCGGTAACAGTTGTGGGCGATCTTTGATATTGCAGAGAATTGTGGTCAAATGTGGCTAATGCAGCCTCAATTGCGGTCGCATTGAGGTTTCAGCAATATCAAAAACTGTTATGTCGTAGCCCAGTTCGTGGTCGCATACCTTTGTTTAAAACCCTTGTAAAGATGAAAACCAAGTTGGTTGCAACAGTTACCTGAAGAAGAGCAAATGCTGCACAAGCTTTGAGTATAGATGATGGATTTCTTAGCATAGTAACAAATCTTCCAACTTCAGCACCACTAGAGAACAATCAAAAATAAAATAGGGTAAATATCTTGGAATTAAAAAAATAAAACGTGGTTGACAGAAAAGAAAAAAAAAAAAAAAGTGATGTAAGTTAGAACTATAGGAGCATAAGATACTCCCTCCGGTCCTTTTTATAAGAGACATGTAGATTAAAATTTAGTCAATAAAAGTTGATGTATCTGATCCATTTTATAAACTAGATACATCAAACTTTTTTTTGACTAAATTTTAACCAAGCTGTCTCTTAAGAAAAGAACCAAAGGGAGTATTCCATAAACAAAGCCAAAATAAGAGAGAAACAAAGAATTAGTTAAATAATATATACTCGAAAAATTAACACATTTTTTAGTACAAATTTCTCTCATATTTAATGATAGTATCTCTAGACTATTTTTCATTTCCAATGATCCAATTTATTAGTCATAAAAAATAATTTGAGATTGCATAGATTATATGTGAATTAAATGTAAGTGATTTATGTTTAGATATATACATTCATGTAAAAGCTTCAAACTCTAGCTAGAAGTTAGAATCAATTCTGAAGAAAAAATCAATTATACTCGAGCAACATCCAAAAATGTCAATCAATTCTACAGCTCGTGAATCAATTTTGCCTTGTCCAAAATTGAAAGCAAACATAGACTTAACCTTAGTAAGGTACAACTCCATAAAAAGAGCTACTTTAACTGGCATTAGAAGGCAAGACAAACCTGCATCTCAGATGTCCCGCTTCATGAATACGAGCACCTTCAGTAACCTGTGCTAGTGCTGCAGGAGCTGACGATGATGCAGCAGCTGCAAACGCTTGTTGATTAGAAAACATACGAACAAATGCTTCAATGTGTTTCAGAGCCATCCTTCTGGCTCCATCCAGGCCCACATTCTTAGAAACAACTTCTGACAAGGTGCCCACTAAAGCAAACTCATCCATTCTGCAAAACACGTCGCGATACTAACTCAAATAATACGCATGAAGTGGTTTATCGTATCATGTTTAATTGGTTAAACACTTTATTTCACCATTTTTATTTGCTTCACATATTCATTTTACTGATGGGAGGGAGAAAAAAATGTATTGATTTGATATTTGTGATTGACATATTGTATGTTATCGCAGAAGACAAAGTAGTGATACAGTCAACAACAACAACCAAACCTTATCTCACTACTAGTACTAGGGTCGGCTACATGGATCAAACAACGTCACAATGTTATGTCATATATCATATCTCTATGCAACTCATTAATCTCTAGGTCTTAATAATTTTTCTTATAGTTTTTCTAGGTCTTTCTCTGCTTCTAATGATTTTACTAACCTCTATTTGATCTACTCTCCTTACTATAGAATCTACAAGTAGAAGACAAAGTACTAATCTTTATTTATACTTGTTGGGATATTTGTCGTATCTGTTTAGATTATATCCCCTTTTAATTGATTCTATCATCTAATCTTAGGGATCGAGTAGGTTAAGCTTTATGTATATATATTGTATAATATCCCTTTCTCTTCCATACAAGAAACATTTCATTATTCAACTTAATGTCGGTATCACAATCTATAACAAGATCTTTTGACTACCCGCTATCGGGTAACTCAGGCTACACTCTAGATGTCCAATTCCAGGTGTGAGAGGACGTGTTGAGAGTCCCACATCAGATGGGATATGATCTAAAAATGTGTTTAAAAGTAGGATGCATCCCTAACAAGCTGGTTTTGTAGGGTCGAGTTAGGCCTAACCCAAATGCTAAGAATATTAGACTCCTAATACTAATTAAGAAAACAATATAATAAATGTGGAAATATATAATCCAAGTTACTCCAAATTATTGTAACATGTTTTAATATCATTTTCTTATATTCCAACACTACATCTCAAACTAAAGCTTACTTTCATTAAATTATTACCTCCCATCAAACATGTAGGCCAAAGCAAGTGCCGCCATAAATCGTGCCATTTTTGACACTGATGAAGAACAGAGATCAACAAGTGCCGATACTCCACCTTCCTCTACTATTCGTAAGGCATTACCAGGGTTGAAAGCAAGATTCCATAGTGCTCCAGCAGCAGTTTCATGAACATCCTGCATTTGAAAAGTGGTTTGGATTTAATCAACATTTGGCACAAAAAAATATTAAGATGTGAAAAGGATGTACAAGCAAAAAATATCGTAAAATGCTTCTTAGACGAGAAATACTTATGATGACTGTAATGCAAGAACTTGCACACACATACACGGTACTGCAAGCCTATAATGCAGTAAAAAGTACATCAGCACTGGTCCCAAAGACAGGCTTTAGCGTAATGGTTGCAATTAGGGATGGGAATAGACCGGGCAGAGTTAGGCTTTGCTAAGCCTGAGCCTGGCCTGTCAAATAATTCAAGGCCTGTGGCCTGTCATAGGCTTACTTTTTAGGCTTGAGTCTGGCCTTGGTAGAAGCCTGGTATGGCCTGTTAGCCTACTTAAAAGCCTATTTCATTTAAACGTTTTTGAATAAGTAAACAAACATATCTTTAAATAGATTTTACAAGTTAATATGTCAATGAAATTAAGTTATATTTTGATATTTAACATCACATTTTGAAAAATATGACTTTATATACATCTTACTTAAATTATATTTATAATAATACATTTAAATATGTCAAAAACTAAATAAAGTTAATATGCGTAAATTATTAAAAGTTGAATATATATATATATATAACAAAAAAATCAAAATTTAATATAACAGAGTAAAAGAATATTATTTATATTTATTTAAATAGGCCGGCCTAATACGCCTAAAAGACTTATTATGTGGCCCGTAGCCTGACCTTTTGAACTAAATACGTTTTTTTAGAAGCCTTGGCCTTATCTGTTTTAATAAAAAGTCTGGCGTGGCCTGGGCCTGACGTAGGCTAGGCCGTAGGCCCCTGTCGGTCGATCTAGGCTATTCCCATCCCTAGTTGCAATTGTATATATGCCACCAAAGTCATCAAGTGCAATATTCTTTCGATCAGATTATAGTAGGAAAGGGTATAGTATATACGGTCAGCAAGATTTTCCGAAACTGCAATAACTCAAGTAAACTTTTTATTGTAACCTATTGATGTCGCTTACTTAAAAGCCACAGAAAAATAGTGACAACATAAATGTCTGTTTGACTACTTAATGAAGAGTGCTGTGTACCATTAATTATTATGAACAATTATTATTAATACAAACCCAAAAGAGGAAAGGTTTGCAGAACACACCAATATAAGTGCAGACAGCTACTGTACTCAAGTCTAAAGCAACTTAAAAGACTGCTAATAAGACCAGTGATGAACTAATCAATCCACCGAAACGGGATACATTTTTGGCATTGTAAGAAAGTTGATCAACTAAACATATTATCTATAGACATTGGAAATCAAGAAAATAAATTACCTCGGCTTCAGACCGTGCCAGTGCAATCAGAGGCGCAACACCTCCTTCTCGTCCAATGGCAATGCTAAGCAAACAAAAAACCAACATAAATGAATGTCAATTTTATTCTTGCTGAAGGATAATGAAATTGTGGTGACCAGACTCAAATCCATATATCAGTCAAATAAAACCAAAATGTTAATAAATCTTTCGTTGCAAGTAAATATATTTTAGAAGACAACAAAAATGACTAAAAAAACATACATAAGGTACATTGAACTAGATCATTTATCTTATTAGAGAAACTGTCAAAAGTAAAGACCGGAAAAGGCCTTCTAGTTCTTTTGGCTGGAAACTATTTATGATGCTGATAAGAAAAAAAGAAAAGCACATGCTGAAAACCATGTGTAAATTCATAATGTAGACAGCTGAATATATATTAACCTAACACTCCCTGTCTTATTTATAAGAAACAAAAGACTAAATCACAGATGTCAATGAAGCGCACTCAAAGGAGTTAGTTAATACTATTTTTTTCCCTAAAATACCCTTGGTAGTTATTAAATGAAACACACTAGCATATAGAAGATGGACTTCTAGGAAAACTAAAACTCACAATAAATTAGAGCATGTAAAAGTAATTTCAATAACAAATACACTTACAAAAATGTATTGTGTTTCTTATATTAAAGACCAAAAAATAACAAATGTCTCTTATAAATAGGACCAGAGGGAGTAATGATTACACGAGTCTCAATTTCCCTAATTACTCAACAGGAACGAACTAACACATGCAATGAACCTTGATACTATATTGAATAACAAGACTAATTACACATACAACGCCCTCCTTCAAGTTGGAGCATATAAATCATATGCACTGTACTTGTTACACAAAAAGTTACAAAGGAACTTCTTACAATTTAGTATAGACATCTACTAGTTGATAATACAAATTAATTGACAAAGCTAATGGTTATATTTTCTTATATTTTTCCCAATGAAATGAAAGTCTACCTCAATATGTTTGGTTCTCCATTGAAACACTAGATTGGAGATGACATGCGAAGCTACTTGGTTGTACATATGATATCAGTTATTTGCATTAATATCTCACAAATTAAAGTTCATTCATAAATTGATTTAACCAAATTCGGGCCAGCATTCTGCACTGACAGGACCTAGGTTGTGGAAGTATGATCAAACTAAAGCACTAGAACAAGTTTCTAAAGTAGAAAAAGTTGAGCCTCAATTATTAGCTATAAAACCTTTAGCCTAGTGGTTAGCCTCTGACAAACTCCATCCAGAGCAATGTTATCAATAGTAGATTGAGGAAAATAACAGTACACCAAAAATACGCTATGTGAAATAGCAGGTAGCGTTGCAGACAAATAGCAGAAGCCGTATAGCAGATTCATCAAAATCTGCAATGCTATAGCGCTACAGTGTCGCTATTGCCGATATTTGACAACATTGATCGACAAATTGTCTATTTCCTAATAGGTTAGTCTTGGTATTTTCTTTCTCATTGGTAGTTTAATTATATTTCCATTTCAAAACAATAAGAATGCAAAAACAATTCTGATAGATTTTGGGTACCAATCTACAGAAGATTAATTTGGTGCCTTACCACAAGATCATTATGAGAAGCATGTGGTGAGGAATAAACAAGAAAAAATCTACAGGGTAAGTCTGAACCTTGGACAATTAGACATCTTAAATGATACACAATTATAGCATTATTTGTATTACCACTGAAATAACCCAAATTATAGAGATTTGGAATAAGATAATTATGGAAGATTAGGAAATCACCTAATAGATCGTAAAAGGCTTACAAATTTTAAAAATATTAAACAAAGTGGTAAATACCTTATTCCATGATTTCTAATTTTCCATTGCTGCTATTACAATATTTTCATTAAAAAACAAATAGAAATAGGATTATAAATATTGATGACAGCAGGTTAGAGGATTCTTAAAATGACAATATCGGCATATTGCTTTTATTTAATTTTTTAAAAAGATATTAGTTTAAAGGGAGAAAGAAAATACAAAAAGGACCGCAAAGAATTCTTCTAGAACACAAAAGAGAAGATAAAAAACGAAAGGAAACTTAGAAAGACAGAAAATCAATACATAAAACTCAACTAATTCCAAAAACTGAAAAAGTACTACACTCTAAAATAATGCAAATCACATTAACGAAAGAGAAATATAATTTTCCCATTGGCCAGTTGTCTACTTCAATACTCTAAATCCATATAAGAAATTCTAAAAACAAATATCCCAAGGAAAATGATTCGGATTCGCAAGAGCAATATTTTCAAAATAAAATATAAATGAAACTCTAAAAGGTACCTATTGGCTTCAGAAACAGACAATCCCCATAGAGCACCAGCAGCCCTCTCTTGAAGTCCTGGGGAAGCATTAGAACAAGATTGGGCAAGAGCAACCTACATAAGCCACAATGTAAAAGCATTAAAAAAATTGAACATTTTAGTCTCCCAAAAGTTAAATGCTATGTAAAAAATTTACATCAGATCCATAAAAAGATTGATTTTCTTTGGAAAAAAAAAAATCTATTTATCTAAATAGCTACTGCTAATTAACTGAGATAAAATTGAAAATAGTTGGGAAAATTAATCCATAATCTCCCCCCAAATATGATTAAATATAAGCTGATTGCAACAGAAAATTAACATTTATCACAAATCATTTATAAGGATGTGTTTTACTATGTTATGTGTTGTGTTAGTTTTGAACTAGTTCCTTATCATTTCCTGCACCGTTTTTTGGTTTATCCACGTCTCTTACATTTGGAGAAAATTTCGAATATTAGCTTTCACGTGACGGTTTATGTAGAAGTAGAGGCCAAACTCATTTGACAATCTAAAATCGACACTGCAATGTGGGGGATATATTTGAAGTGTAACTCTCATTTTTGCAATGAGCTTGCTTTAACAAAACAGTCAATTTGGGTAAAGAGTATGAACTTGACTTCCGTTTGGTGCCTGGCATATTTTCTTTTCAAGGGTGATGTTTTCTATAACAAATAAGTTGAGGAATTTGGCAACTTTGCTCCATCTATGTTGTCATTTTGATTAGTTGTGTGTTTTTCTCTTCGCTAAAGAGGATTCTTCAGCCCCAATACATTGTAATTTCTTCTCTTTTCTTAATGACTTTTAAAAAAAAAAAGTAAAAATAAAAGAATGTGAAAGGATGTCAAGGTAATTTTTTGGCCAAAGACCCTAAAGCACAAAGAAGGTGTAAAGGAACTTCAATAGGGTTTGATTGAAATTTTGAAGCTACTTGTGAGTTGAAGGTCAAGCCATCAAGGGAAATTGTCCTTTTTTATGTGTTATCCCTCCAGTTTAAGGGGAAACGAGCCAGGTAAATCCGAAGTTCAACTGAGAGGTAACTGGTAAGTATAGTCTAAACAATGATTGTTCCAACCAGGGCTTGAACTCGGGTACTCTCAGTCGATTTGTCCTCAATTGTTTTGGGTTTTAGTTTGGAATCTTATTTCGCAGAAATTATTTCTGAGGAATCTTTTTAGTAAGTATTTGGGGCAGGTGTGGAGCCTCTCATTTCATGTCATATAGGGTAGGACTCTTTTGTGATTTCTAGTGAAGGTTTTTTCTTTTAGCTTTCTCAGCTTTGCAGTTATGTTAGGAAGATCTATAATCCTCCCTTGCACCTTATCCTTTCTCATTAGTGCTATTTCTTTTCTAGAAAGAAAAAAAAAAGCTAAGCAAGGAACAAAACATACCAAAGCCTGAACTCCACCAGCTGCTGCAATGGCCTCTCGATTTCTATCGTCAAATGACAAATTCCAAAGTGCACCAGCAGCTTCTTGCCTATAGAAATATGATAAAACGTCAAATCAACACAGGGAATAAATGAAATATTTGTGCCGGTACAAGAGTAAAAGACAAAGAGAAGCACCAGACGGAAAATTGTCAAGAACCAACTATCTCAAAAGCATAAGCTATTAGGTGAAGGGAATGAATGATGTTATAATTTATACTTCTGTTAACATTTCTTAACACATCCCTCATGCAAGAACACTTTGAGATTGAAGCGTGGTTAAATCAAAGGCTGTGCTTCAATATTTTTAATTTATCTCTCTTTCCTTGTTTCCATCTAATTCCTATATTGTTGATAAACGCATAAAAATAATATGTCAGTACAGTAACATGTAAAAAAATTGTGTAGAAGATCACCTGACACCCTCGTGAGGAGAACGTGTAAGTTGAACAAGAGCCTCAAGAGCACCTGCTTCTTGTCCGACAGCAGCGTTATTACTGTTGCTATCTCCATGAGCAGCTAAATTAGCCAATGCACGAGCAGCCTAGTGTTTAAGAGAAATGATGTTAGCTATCCCACACCAATTTGGAGTTGCAGTATGTGTGTGAGAGAAAAAGCGCCGTGCATTGTCATTGTAAACTAGTTTTACATTGTCCAATAAGAATTGAGTAATTTGCAGTTATTTTTAGAATGCAATTACAATATATGACAACACTTTGTACAAATTAGCATATTGCGGAACAATAACAATTAGTTCAATTGCCGCTATGTTATAGCATCACGATAGACGCTATTTGATAACATTGCTTTATCTACGTCATTATCTATCTAGAATTGGAAAGACAAGTTAGAGAATGAATCCAAAAATCGAATAGGAATAACAAAGGGACTTTAGTCCTAAGCCTTCCAAGTTCCAACTTCCAAGTAAAGGAATAGAATCAATCTTTAACACAAAAAAACACATTAAAGCAATTAAATCTTCAAGTGGTAGACACGATCAACCTAATAAAATAGCTTCAAAGATTTTAGTAACTAAAACAGATGATACCGAAAGTAGAGGATATTACTACAATACTACCTGCTCTTGCACTCCCTCGTATTTGCAGTTACGAGCAAGCATCACTAGAGCATGTACACCTCCTGCTAGTGCAACCTCTGTACTACACTTGTCGTCAGCAGCCAAATTTGCCAAGGCACCAGCTGCACGTTCCTGAAAGCAAAAAAAAATCATTGTAAAACAGCACCTTCTACTACTGAACATAGGAAGCAACAAAAAGGAACTTAACACCATGGCTATCAAATCGAGATTCAGGTCGTAAATCGGAAGACCTTTTCTCTAATCGTGAATCGAATCTTATAATCATAAGATAACATTGCCAATAAAAATGTCATTTTTAAGTAAAAACCAAGTGAAATAAAAAAATTATGCACTGATATGTGATATATGAACCTTAAAGTAATTCAAGATTCAAGTCATTTATCAAATGACAAAAGAAAAGCAGTTGGTTATACAAAGTTGACAACAAAAAGTGGTTGATAACACTAAGTTTAAGTAATGATTCATTAGAATGAATCGGGATTCGTCATAGTGAATTGGGATTCATGATGGGATTCATGTCAAAATAGATACACACTAGAGATTCATATTGATTGGGTTCAATTAAGTATTGGATTGAGATATGAATCCCATGTATTGTATGATACTGATAACCATGCTTAACACACTCATAAGCATAAAACAAAGAAACTTACTAAAACTCCATCTCCGGTCGAGGACCACTTGAATATAAGATCCACTAAAGCTTGTACACCACCAGCTTCAGCAATGGCACCCTATGATAGAAGCAACTTCAGCTTTTACTTCAAACTTATGCATTAAATTTCGAAAAGAAAGAAAAAAAATCATATCAGATACAAAATTTAACCTTATGCTCTTCTCCAACAGAGAGATTCCATAATCCCCCAGCAGCCTCTTCAGCCACCAGTTTGTTCATTGACCTAGCCAAACTAGCGAGAATCTCAATCCCGCCCTCTTCTGCAACTGCCTTGGCCACGTTGGCATTCACAGACAAGTTTGCAATAGCCTGCAAATTTAGAAAGGTCAGAGGATATACACACAAACATTGGTCAGTTCAGGTTTCTCTTTGGTCAGATTTCTTGGCAAAACAATCAAAGACATCCAACAGTGCACATATACTGCACATTGGTTATCTACGTAGCACAGACACTTCAGATTGAAGGCATGTCTGGTGTCCGAAGCGACACATGTAGTTACATTCAATTAATTCCATTTTTCAAATTATTACCGTTGTTGATGTGTCAGGTGACAGTGTCAAATAAGTATTGGATTTTTTCAAATAAGTGTCAACAGCTTCGGTCTGTGTTTGTGCTTCAAATAAGTACTTCAACAAATAAGTATCAATTTTTCCATTGACACGTATAAGTAAAAATTATTAGCAATGGTCAGATGGACAAGTTGTATACAAATGGAAACAGCAAATACCTTAGCTGCCTCAGACTGAAGCCCTTCCCGGCAAGATTTTGCCAGGCCAAGAAGGAGGCGTATGCCACCATCTCGCATAACTGCTTCAGCCCTTCCACAATCGATGCTAGCATTTTCATCGTCAATTACAACAAAAGTTGCAAGACCTGTGGCTGCCCTCTCCTGAACATCCTCTTGAGAACTCTGCATTAGACTAAGCAACAACGACGCACCTTGTTCGACCCAGAAATTATCAAGACCCCCCTGTTGAGGGCTCTCTGCAGAACGCAAAAGTATATGTGATAGCATCCATTCAAGCCATGGTATAATTTCATTTAGGCCCTTATCATTTTTACTCTTTGAAGTCCTCCAGTCCAAAAACACATTCTTCCCTCGGTTTGCATTATCGAAAAATAAAGAAGCTAATCCTTTAAGAATATCGGTAGATTGGGAAATTAACAACTTGTTTTTATATTTACTAGCAGAAAAGCTAGTCTCTTCTTCAAGGATAGGACAATTCAAAGTAATCATAACCCTCAAATTCGGTGATAACGATAACAATCTTGAAACAGCAGATGGACCAATATCAGTTCTCGAAACATCCAATCCAATCAAGTTAGGAAGCGTATGCCAAAGATTGGAAACCACACCCCACTTCATACTCGGTGTCCCCGCAACAGAAAGGAAACAAACCGATTGCACATTTCCCAATGCAACCTCATCAACACTCAGACAGTCGATGAACCCGATATCAGTCAACTTCGGACAATAGTTAGCCAATGCATTGATAGCATCAGCATTCACATCCCTAATGCCCGAGAGCCTGAGTTTATTCAAATTAGGACAACAATGAGCTATTGCTTTTATAGCATCACTACTAATTTTATCGCAAAAATCCGGTCCAAGTTGAAGACTCTCGAGTAACTCATGTCGGGCTGCAATCACAGCAACAGTTGCGTCAGTAATCTTCCTGCAATAGTCACCACTCAATTCACGCAAATTCTTAGCTCGAAGATGAAGTAACGCATCAGCAGACTCCGCTCCGCGAAACCTAAGCTTCCGCAGATGCACACATCTTGGAGCAAGCAAAGAAGCAACATTGGCATCAAACTTATGCGACCGAAGATCCAAAGAAGTCCACAAACACGGGGAGTTACCGAGAACCCTCCATGTCTTACAAGTTGCTGATAAACTAGCTCGGTCTCGATAACTCAAACACGACAATAATTGAATTACTGTATCATCAGGTAAACTCCTCCAATCAACAACTCCTCGAGGTTCCAAATCCACAACCTCGTCTTGAATTTCAGGGTAACTAGATGCTGCATTCCCTTTACCTTTCCTTGCCACTTTCCTCCTCACTCTACGGCTCATATTTCAACAAAATTCACACCTTCACCTTCACCTTCACCTTCAAACTCAAACAAAAATTTCAATACAACTGAAAACAATTCACAAAAACACAACAATCTCAAATTCCCAAATTCAAACACCATTGAAATCCAAAAATCCAAATCCAATTAACAACATTTAATATATAAACTAAACTACCCTTTCACCCCCAAAAAAAAAAAAACCCTAGTCCTAATCAAAGTTAACAAATTACAAAACCAATGAATACTACTAAAAATCCAATTTTCAAAACAACCCGACCCTAATTACAAAAAAACAAACAAAACCCATAATTTAAATCAACATAAGAACACATAAAAACAATTAAAAGAAAAGCTTTTATTTATAATCAAACCTGTGAGAACTCAAACTATGCGGTTGAAAACACAAATCATATACATTTAAAGGGTAAAATCAAAAAAGGGGAAGTTCAAAAACGAAGATGATTAAATGGGGTTTGGGTAGAATTGAACCTAGACCCTAAAAAGGGTCAAGGTGATGATTTGAAAGAGTTTGTGACGCAAGAAGTGAAAGGATTAGGGATTGATTAAGAAAAAGATTACGATTGATGAAGGATTGAGAGAAGGAAAAATGTAGCAAAGGACGAAAGGGAATTACAGCATTAGGGGTGAAGGGGGCAATGGAATTAGGAAGAAAGAAAAGAAGGAGAACAAGCCTATGAAACTACAGCTCATAAAATCAACACTTATTATATGTATCTCTATATTTTGTTACATTATAATTTTTATTTTTTATTTTTTTAATCATATTTATATATAGAAAGAGAGTTATATTTTTATTTAATTTATATATATATTTATCTTATTGTAATATAGTTTATATTAGTCTCGACAATTGAATGTAGAGAATAGTATGAGATCTTTCGCTTGATCTGTGATACGTCTTGGCGGGATTCGTATCTCTTATATTTATTGTAATGTTTTGTGTTGATATTTTTTTATCGATCTTTCATATGTTTTTTTTTTGTTGACCATTTTAGATGTTCATATTTTTCACCTTAGCCTTCTTGTTGTTTTGGTGTAATTAGGTTTTATATTTTTGTTTCGACTTTTAAGTTTTTTTTTTAATTTTTGTTATTCGTGAAAATAAAATAGTATTATGTGAAATCAAAAAATTGTATAGAGTGATTAAGGATTTAACTAATGGTGCGGTGAAATATCAACGAAGTATATTTGATTAGTGTTTATTAAATATATGTGAAATATGTAACAAAATTAAAATGAATAAAATTTCAATATTAATTCATATGGTATCAATATGGACTATAAATAGTCATGTATAATGATTTTATGTCATTAAAGTATAGCGATGTTAATTATTAGATAGATTGGTAAAGTTAATAGAAATATGATAAGAGTTGATAATAACTAAGAAACCTCACGTTGAATTGAAAAGTATGACACTTGAAGTTGGCGATGGCAGAGAGTGATTATTGAGACATGACATCCGCTCCTATTAGGCTTTTAGCAAAGTGTTAGATATATGAACTAAATACACTCTTGAACGAGAGAAATCCAGAGCATGTGCATGTATAAGACTCCATAGTAGAGAATGATGACTTAAAGGAATTGATTAGTACCAATAAGATCAATAATATGCAACTGTTTTTGAAAAGAAAAAAAAAACATAAACACTTAGTATCTAAATATAATTGCCTTGGAGCACTTGTGGGTGAATGATCTCTTGAGAAGTTTCTTATGAGCCTACAAGTTGTGTTAAGATGTTCTATATGCTATTAAAGTGGGACATTTTTTTTTAGTAAGTGTGGTTCAACAACACATCTTAACTTGGTATATATAACACTTGAAGTTGATGATGGCAAAGAGCAATCTCTGAGATGGATGTAGATAGAGTGGGATCGGTGTGGATAGTATCCCCCGCCCCTCAATGAATTTACTACATGTTTCCTCTCTTACGAGTTCAGTAAAAACTAAGTAGAACCATTTTGACTACTTAAATCCTTATAAAAAAAATTCAAGAATTGACTTTTATATAAAGTTTCAATGAAATCGTGAAAAATTTACATACAAGACATATAACTTTTCATAACGAAAAAAAAAAACAATCATTAAATATAATAAATTCTACTATTTTCATATCAATTCACAGCTAAACTAGGATACACATTAATACCTCAAAAATATCGAAGAATAAGAAACTTACCAATGTTACTAAACAAGTACTTTGAAGCATAATTTGATATAGGAATTGCTAGCAAATCTCTTGCAATCATTTGCAAATGTGGATATGTTAATCCCTCAACCATCCACTAACTTTAAAAGTCAATCTCTTCACCTTTAAATAGCATTGTTCCTCTAAATAGTTGTCAAGTTCTGACCTAAGATTTGTCATGTTTTTTCTTCTTGATCTAACACAGTTTAAAAAATTTGATCTGCAACATTCTTTTCTTTCAACAACACTCATATGTCATGCCAAGTTTTTGTGCAAATATCAATTATACAAATCATTTTAGACACACATCAATCAATGCAACTAAATTTTTGTTGCAAATCATCTTTAATCACAACATTTATCTTTACATTATGTAATTTTGGTTTAGTTAATCTTATTCGCATCTTTGAACTAGTTAAAAAATTCATAATTGAGAGACAAATTTTCTTCCTCATGCAATAAACTAAAGAAAAAGGATCATTATTGATAAACACTACTTGATCTTTCGACTAAATTAAATTTACATTAGCACAAATGATCACATTATTATATAATAGCATAACTAAAATCAAATAACATAAAATCCAAATACAAACATGACATATGATTATTAATAACTAAAATAAAACAACATAGAAAATCAAGATAATGATTTTAATCAGGTAACAATTTCATACTGAACTTATTTGATTTGCATATATTCAAGAAAGAAAAAATGTAAGTGATTTCATACCAAACAAGTTCTACAATCAGAAAAAAAAATGTAACATCATATGGATAGTAAAAGAAAAATCTAAACTAGTTTCAATCTAATTATGTTTTATAGACAAGATATGTATTGTATACAAGAAAGGGAAAATGGTAACTTAATGCACTAAAATGTATTATATAAAAATATTCAGTCATTTCATATTACTGAATCTAAAGCTTGTGCCATTTTTATATAGGGACTCCCTTTTAGTGCTTAAACACAACCATTGCCATCATACATTTGACACATGTTAGATGATTGTTCAATAGGGGCTCTCGAAAATTATATTAATATACAAATTTTATTACAGATATAATTTAATAATCAAATGTGGATTTTTAACTAGGAAAAAAATTTCATTCAAATTTAATGCTTGTTGTATGAAATGTTAGTGTATTTGAATTATCACATTATGACACTTGACGAAGCTTGTTGCATCTTTTACATTTAAATATCATTAATTTATTCTTCTTCTTCTCAAAACTTTGATGTTACTTTTAAGTATGCTAAAACTTAGGGTGGAGTTTGTCACAAGGATAAAGAACAGTATGAGTATATCTCAAATTTAATAAATATGAGAGTGTATGTTGGGACACATGACACATCACCTATTGCCTCAACATTTAATGGTTGTATTTTTGCAGATAAAAAATTGAATGATTTAAAATTTATATTTTTTTGGGTCATTTTTTCTAATATATAATTTTAATTCAAAATATTTTTTTTACACAATTCAAAATAAATTATTGCAACACTGAATATTTATTGGACGTATGATTTTTATGTTTAAAAATAAACTTAATTACTATTTAAGAATCGAACAATAATTAATATTTAGTTATATATTATGTCGTTCTACTAAAGGTAAACACAAACTTTTTTAAAAATAATTACAATTATATGATTTTAATAAATTATTAAATTATTTTTTAAAGAAATTTTTATAAAAAACTATTTAGTTATACTTTTTTAATATATGTATTTTATTTTATAATTAATTGAGG
>JBBPBP010000003.1:1284586-1313442 GCA_037974735.1 Cicer chorassanicum
TATCATTTTTTATAAAATAATCGCCTTTAAAAACAGTTTAAAAGTAAACAGTGATATTCACCATAAAAACAAATTCAAAATAACTTTTTGTTTTTTTCTTTCAAAATATCTAAAAAGGATAATCTTTAAATTATGAAACATCCAAAATATTATTTTAAAATTTATAACAAACATATCTTTAATCTTTTACGTAAAAGAAAATCTTTTCATAGAATTTCTACCAAAATAAAAATAATTTCCAGAGAATTTATTTTATTACTCATTAGAATTCAACTGATGTATTTTGTACAAATTCTGATCCATATACATTTACTTTTTCTAATTATTTTTTGTTTATATTTATGGACAATAATGTTCTTCATCCATGGAGCTAGCAATAGCATAACAGTGACTGAACCCAAAAAATAAAATCAATAATTTCATTAATATAATTTCCACAATCAAAATTCATAGGAATGGGTGGTTCTTCACCCCCTACTTCTTTTCCTGCTTCATCATCATCATCATCTTCTTGTTGCTCTCGTTTTTTGTCATCGGCGCTTCGATCCAAACGCTTAGTCACGCCGGCGGAGAAGACAGCTCGCGATAATTCCGGCCGTGGTCTCTCCCGCCGACTCGGCGTCTTCGACCTTATACTCCTCGGGATCGGAGCTTCCATCGGCGCCGGTATCTTCGTCGTCACCGGAACCGTCGCCCATGACGCCGGACCAGGTACGCTTCTAACTGAACGCGTGTTGTTGAATTTTTCAAGTTTTTCTTTATTCTTAAAAAATCGTTAATTCTGTTTATTTATCAATTTTATTAGTTTATATTAACGTGAAATTGTGAAAGGAAACTCTTTTACATGTAATATTTTTTTATAACTAAATAGATATTTTTATGTAGATTGGAATATTTATTTTATTTTATTTTATTTTATTCTCTGCGAGCTTTGAATAGAGCTTCATTCTTCAGTTGAAACAGTTAGAACTATAATGTGTTTTTTTATTTAAGTGTTATGTGAATGAAATATAAGTAAAAATAGTAGTTGAAAAATTGATGAATCTGAACTAAATTTTTAACCAGATACATCAACTTTTCAGCTACTAATTTTTCTTATATTTCATTCAAGAGGGACTATTAAGTTTTCTTTTGTTAGAGAGAGTATCTATCTAGCACTAATAATTTGGATTGAAGATATGTCTGGTAGCTGACACGTCATAGTGTCTGCAACAAGATATTGATGCATGTGGTTACTTTCAATCACTTTCATTAGCTTTATCTATGTGTTAATGTCAGTCTCGTGTCTGTGTTTCTGTCAGTATTTCATATTAGAGTATTGGGTATCTGAGTTAAGGGTGCACTCTACACTAGAGATCACAGATAGCACATGAGTCACATACAACATGGACATAGGAATATGGTAAAAATTTAATATCAGAAAATAAATATTAAATTAAAAGAGATATCTGATATTCTAAAAGTTAAGTTTGTATTGGTTATTGTACAGATAAA
The DNA here is from genome assembly GCA_037974735.1 of Cicer chorassanicum. Taxonomy (NCBI): domain Eukaryota; kingdom Viridiplantae; phylum Streptophyta; class Magnoliopsida; order Fabales; family Fabaceae; genus Cicer; species Cicer chorassanicum. The sequence goes on from JBBPBP010000003.1 coordinate 1,286,081, forward strand.
ATATTATAATTTATCTAATTATTATGGTAACAAAGCCAAATTGGTACTCAAATTTTAAAAAGTAATGGTAAAAGAATTGGAGGATGTGTAGGCTAAAAGGGTATCATCTGATGTGCCGAGACAAAGAATAATGCTTGCTGGTTATGTTGAAAAATAATCTTCATTATGCATTTATCTATATACAATGATATGTTGAAAAATCAATCTTCATTATGCATTTGTCTATATATATATATATATATATATCTGCTTTAGCCTTTAAGATATTAATCAGGACATGTGATGGTTATTTTGCTGTTACAGTTTCAAACTTTGTGCCTTATTTGTGGTTTCTTTCTGTAATGTAGGGGTAACAGTAAGTTTTATACTTGCTGGAGCATCCTGTGTTATAAATGCACTCTGTTATGCTGAGCTAGCTTCTCGATTTCCTGCTGTTGTTGGAGGAGCATATCTATATGCATATACGGCTTTTAACGAACTTACAGCTTTTCTTGTTTTTTCGCAATTAATGCTTGACTATCATATTGGGGCAGCTAGTATAGCAAGAAGCTTAGCAAACTATATTGTTACATTTCTAGAGATCTTCCCTGTTTTAAAAGATAACATTCCAAAATGGATTGGACACGGTGCAAACTTTGGAGACGTGATATCCATCAATGTCTTAGCTCCGGTTCTCCTAATGCTTCTCACTTTAGTTCTCTGTCTTGGTGTTAAAGAATCATCAGCTGTGAATTCGTTTATGACAGTGACCAAGGTTCCTTTCCATCTTATCAATTACCAAAGTATAACATTGAGCAGTGTGTTAATGCTGGGGTTCATGTGAAAACCAAATCACTGGTTACTTTACTGTCTACTGCAGGTAACCATTGTTGTTATTGTCATTTTTGCTGGAGCTTTTGAGGTTGACGTTTCCAACTGGTCTCCCTTTGCTCCAAATGGTGTAAGAAGCATCTTTACAGGAGCTACTGTAGTCTTCTTTGCGTACGTTGGATTTGATGCAGTTGCCAATTCTGCTGAAGAATCTAAGAAGCCACAGGTGTATTGTCTTGATATTGCTCTAGTGATTTATGAATTTTCCTCATGCCATATCTGTCATCTAATGTTTCTGTTGAGAATAATAATGATATTAGAAGTAAATAGTGACGACTTGCATTTTTGTATCTGCTGCCAGATGCAATAGTCTACTGTTGATACTTTTCCATCAATTATATTAGAAGTAAATAGTAGCTATTCGGATTTTATTCAGATTTTAAATAGTAGTTATCAATTAGCAGTCATTTTGTAAATGTAATAGTACATCTGAACAGCCGTGTGACAGAAACTACCTTGCAATAATATATTCATCTGCTGTATTTGATTTCAACTCATCTTTCCTTTGCAAGTGTTGTCCTTTTTCTATTCTCACGAATCAGTTCATGATATTTTCTTTTTAACTTTGTTATTTTGGAAATTTCAGCGGGATTTGCCAATAGGCATAATTGGAAGCCTCTTGGTATGTATTGCATTGTACATTGGAGTATGCTTAGTGATTACAGGAATGGTTCCATACAATCTTCTTGGAGAAGATGCTCCTTTGGCTGATGCTTTTAAATCTAAGGGACTCAAATTTGTTTCTATTCTGATTAGCATTGGTGCTATTGCTGGCCTTACAACAGCACTCCTTGTTGGTCTCTATGTTCAGGTGAGTCACTTCCCTATTGATTGATGTGCCTAGTGGCATGTGCTAATTAATGTACATGACAGGAGTTTTCTTTCTGATGAGCAGTCTCGGCTATATCTTGGTCTTGGCAGGGATGGTTTACTACCCTCAATATTTGCTAAAGTTCATCCCAAACGCCACACCCCTATTCATTCTCAACTTTGGGTTGGCTGTATTGCCAGTATTTTGGCTGGGCTTTTTAATGTGCACATGCTCTCGCACATTCTTTCTGTTGGTACGCTGGTAAGAGTCGATTTCTAATATCATGGCAGTCAGTGCTGTCAACAAAATGTATATATGTTCTATCTCATCTTGTACTAAGTATCCATGTTCTAACTTCTAAAATATCTATGAAGTCTAAATACTTCAAAAATGCTAAAGTTTCCATGTTCTATACAACTATACAAGGTTGTGGGACATTAGGGGAGATGCACATGATTCACTTGATGATGGTGGTAGACTTTTTGAATTAGCAGAGTTGTCTCTAGATGAACCATACTCAAAAGCCATGCCTTTTTCGATAATGAGAATGTGTGAGATGAAAGTAGGCAATTGAATCGAGTCAAAACTTCTTTTAAATGGGACTAACGTTGCTTTTTGCGACATTAATAGGGTGAGAAATATTTAAATTTTGTGACATGACTATAGGGAATAAAAATATTTTGACATGGACAAGTGTGAGATATGTGCCTATGTTCTTTTGTTATGATCAATTATCTTTTTGTAAACTGTGATCATTACCTACTCCCTCCGTCCCAAAATATAAGCATAATGGGTCAAAGAAAGTGTAAGAATTTCCTATATCCACACTGTACATTTTAGCGAATAATACCACGTGTTTGTCTATGACAAAAATATACATCATAATTGAATAGTGTTTGTAAATGGCTGGTAAGATAATGCCCCTCACATGATATTTTCACTTTCAGACTGGCTATTCAGTTGTATCGGCATGCGTTGTTGTACTTCGCTGGAAGGATAAGACAAATGGTCTAGTATCGTCTTCAGCTAGGCGAGAAGGTGTAATTTGCCTCATTGCTGTTGCTGTTTGTGGATTTGCTGCGGGGCTCTTGTTCCGTTATGAGGCTTCACTTATCTTTGTAATTCTGGCTATAGTTGCTGGAGTTGGTGCTTCTCTTGCTCTTCTTTTCCGCCAGGTCAGTGTCATTTTTATTTAAAAAAAATATTTTTGGTCTTAACTCTCCGGCTCTCAGGGGAAATGAGTCCTGGTAATACGGAGTTTGGTCGGTAGGTAAGTAAAGCCTAACAAAAAATTGTTTGAGTTAGGGTTCAAGCTCAAATTTTCCCAAATGATTTCAAAATGATCATGCTAGAAATCAATTTAATGTACCACTGACTTGCAAATAATTAATGTCCTATTTAGTTCTTCGACAAGGCAACGAAATGTCATGAAATTGAATCTTGTCATTAGTAGAGAGGAGGAAAAAATCATGAATTTTTTGTTGGTTTTTGCCATCATTTCCTGAATCCTATAACAAAGCTAGAAAATTTCTTGCATATTTCCTTGGTATTTTGCGAATTATAAAGAAGTTAAACTAGAAGTATTTAAAACATTGATACGTTAATAAAAATTATTTTCAAAGTTAGTCCAATTGATAGAAAATTACGTTCATCTGCAAATGTTCATTTATGTTGACTATTTAAATTGATTTAAAGAATACAAGTATTATTTAAAAATTAAGAAAATGAAAGTCATTTGATTTAATAAAAATGAAGAAGAAAATTAATATTTTGATTTGATTTAATATGAAAGATCAGAATACGTGCCACAACATGTGGAAAACAAGTGACTTCACAAGCAGGAGGGTACGGCATGGCTTCATGAGAAGAAGATTAAGTACTGAGGTTATCCCATACTCAAAAAATGAGAATTCAAATTTTTTTATATAGAGATGGATACCAAACACAGTATGGGTTGTATGTGTCAAAACAATCCAAACAGAAAAAGCAATCTCAAGGCCAACATTTCTGCTATGCTTATCAGACATATCATGTGCATTCATTTTAATGTCAATTTCTCTCATTAATTACTTTCATTTTTATCATCTAGGTTTATGCAGATTCACCAGGGTTTTCTTGTCCTGGAGTTCCTCTTGTTCCAAATGTTTGCATCTTCTTTAACATGTTCTTATTTGGCCAGGTATGACCACCATCTCTCCATTTTCAAATTTTAGACAAAACAATACTACATTTGAGGAAGTTAACTGAAAAATGATAATGAACTTTTGTTTACAGTTACATCATGAAGCATGGGTGAGATTTGTGATTGTAAGTATTATTATGGTCGGTGTTTATGCAATATATGGCCAGTATCATGCTGACCCAAGTGCAGAAGATAATGCTATTTATCACGAGGCTCCAGCGGAATAAGCTCAGTGAATTATCAGTTCAATATTACCAATCTTTTTCCTGGCCCAAGGGGAGAACAGGGTGTTTTGTTACTTTGTTAAAATCTGTGTAGTAAATAAGCTATTGTATGTTTGTTTGGGAATGCTTACTTTATCTGGGTATACATAGGTTAGATTGTATGAAACTGTCAGAAATCTTTCTTATTAATAGCTCCTCCTTTTCTCCCCAACATGTGTATGGTGTATCATGTATCTCTTGTTTACAACTTGATTCAAAGGAGAAATTCACCACGTATGATAGTTTTTTTTTTAGACAGTGTGAATTATTATGATGTGTTCAGGTTATTTTGTTTGTTTTTCTTGTTTTTTTTTTTAATAGTTTAATTCAGTATCTAATGTTAAAACAATCAACAATACAGTAAAAATCCTACATAGAATGAGAAATCTAATAGGAATTTAGATCGTCACACCATGCAACATCCACATGGAAAACTGTAAATAAGTGGTACTCAATTAAAAGACTTTGGAAATATAGTTACTTACAAACAATCTGTTTTGGGCAGTTAGTTTTCAGTTAATTAGTTGTAAGTACTTTGGTTGTTGCTCCTAATTGTAACCAACTAGTATATAAGCTAAAGTAAGCAATGTTGATTGTAGAGCAATAAGGCAAGTTGCAGTTCTGAAAAGAGTGTAGAAACATTGTAATCATTTCATATCATATTAGTGAAAAAGGTCAGAATCGCCGTTCGTTTTTGTTCGTCTTCGATCTGTGCTCCTCACTTTGTCGGCTGTCGCGTCATGATCGGTGCAGCTCACTCCTTCGCGTCACAATCTGTGTTCCTCACTCCGTCGCATCACAATCGGTGCTGCTCACTCCGTCGCGTCACGATCTGTGCTCGCCTCTGCGATTCCAACCTATTTCCATCTCTTCCCTCTCCGTTCGTCAAAAGGTTCGTCTTCGAATTTCAATTCATCTCTCAATTTTGTTCATCATCGGAATTGTTTTATTACTTACTTTATTATGCCATTGTTATCAAATCGATTGATATTTATCTCTCTTTTCTTGTTACAATTGTTGAGTGAATCAATGAATGGTAGATTTTAGTGCTGATAGATGTTTGTTGCATATAAGGTGTTTGATAATATGCACTTGTTACAATTGTTGAGTGAATCAATGAATGGATAGATGTTAGTGCTGATATTTGTTTGTTGCATAATATGCACTTGTTACAATTGTTGAGTGAATCAGTGAATGGATAGATGTTAGTGCTGATAGATGTTTGTTGCATATAAGATGTTTGATAATATGCACAAATCAAGTGGTTCTATTTGTTTGATAATACGCTTGTCACAAGATGTTTTTTGATCATTGATCACCAAGCGTATTGACTCCCTTTGTATCTGATTTGTGAGTATTTGATTTGTGATTGTAACTCTGATTTGTGCATATTATCTCTGATTTCTGACTGTGACTCTAATTTATTTGTGGTTGTGACTCTGATTTCTGACTCCCTTTTTATTTGAGATTTGTGACTTTAAGGTATTTTTAAGTCAAGTAGTTAAATTATTTGATATTTCACTTATGTTTATTATAACTTAATTTTTTGCTTTATAGTATTATTTGCATATTTTATTTTTATATATTATAATTTTATATCGGCCACCTTAAACTTTTTAGTCAAGCTCCGCCTGAATAGATTTTCCTTGTTTACCTACGTAAAAGACTAAAGTTCTTTTGAATCCAATTTTGATATCGTTGTTGGTCATTGAATTTTCTTTTCCAGTAGCCTGATAAAAGTCAACTTTATAAATAATATAGCGTCGGTCAGGCCGACACTACGGGCAACAACATAATGTGTAGCGTCGGACATGGCCGACGCTAATTGTAAATTGATTTAATTTTTTTTCTCTCTATTTTGCACCCGCTCAATTATATTTTTACGTCTTATAACATAATTGATACTTAAGAAACATTAAAAGTCATTGCATTGATAACATAACAAACGCACCATAAAATATCATTTGTTCTCAAACTACAAAATAATAACATAATATCAAATAACAAAATAACAAAGTCACCTATTACATAATTGTCAACCAGCGACTACAAAAAGTAAGCATAACTATGAGATCAAGGTTCGTCCAGTGACAGGTCGTCCAAATCATCATTGTAATGAGGATGCAAAGGAGGATGACTTGGACTAGATGATCCACCAGCTGATTTGACAGTGCAAAGCGTCAATTTTATCTACAAAAAACTGCTTTAATGCATCAAAATCATTCTCTAGCTTCTTTGAATGCTCTCTAGCCTCTTCGGCAACCTTGGTAGTCACTTGAGCTTGGGCCACTGCATCCTGAGCAATTTGTTCAGCTCTAATTCTAGTTGCTCTCTCTGCTTTAAAAGACATCCCAATCATAGAATTAGAAGGATTCCGGGATTGTTGTGTAAGCGATATACACCCATGTCGGATGTTAACAAACAAGTCTCCCATACCATAAATTCGACCACGAGTGCGACCCCTGCAGATTGTGTCCATAACTTAAAGATCTATCCCGAAGATTAAGCCAAAATATAGTTTCCACATTCGGCATGCATCCATTGTTAAGCTAGAAATCAACACCAAGTCCCATCATTTGGGAGCTGATTGATTTCACTAACTGACAGCTGTGGCAAGATCTATATCAACTCTCATTTGTTAAATAACAATCAGTTAATATTGAACACAACCCATGGTCAGAAGTGTCAAATGACCACGCTGTTTATGTATTATATTTTGCTAGAAGTAGGATTCCCTACTTAGTACAAAACAAATACGCATATATGATTATGCAGTTACCAACACTAAGGACAAAAAAGAATTAATAAAGCCACCTTTATTAAACAATTTAAAAAATATGCTATTGCTTAGACAGCTGTTTTGATTCTGAGCTATTAGAAAGAAGAAAAAAATACGTTTGCAATAAGAAAAAATACAAAAATGAATCTCTCAAAATTTCTCCTTTTTTGAGAGAAAAGCTGAACCTTATTTAATCAACCAAGCAAATGAGCAGAGCACATTTTTTGTCTTTGTAAAATGTCGAGTGAAACTTATACATAGCATATTTCATTTTTAATTCTAGTGAAACACACATCACTTTTAAAAAATATTACTAGTTTCATAATATGCAACAATACATAATTGGGGCATGCATTTCTTCTCATGCATAATAAAACACCAGGTTTAAATATCACAACAAAATGAAGGAAGTGAAATCAATTACTTTCTTATAATATATATATCATTTTAATTCTTCAACTCTATTTCTGGTTCTTAACATAAAAAAATTAAAATACTCAGGATTTATATAGAAAATACTACTGGTGTTAGCAGATACTAAAAATAAATCGTTGATTTACTTCTAAAAGCCTCCAAATCAGAACAGAATCAAATGCTTCATTTAGTTTTGATTCATTGCTCCTTTGAGTTGCCCATACTCCTTGTTGTACAGATAACTCCAAATTTTCACGATTGCAACTCTTAACAATAAAATGCCTAAGGTTTTTAGAAAGGTATATTAGTGTAATTCATATAGGTAAGAACATTGTGATTCAACTGAAGCAATACACAGGATATTTAATTAAAATTTGAACACAAACCACTCGTGACAACTTATCCATCTTTAAAATTCTGGACCTCAACATTATGCACTATGCCTTCTATCCTACAAAATCAAATATCCAGAAACAATATGCCTTCTGATATGGAGAGAAAACGTGGTGTGTGTGGATTGAATCTCAAAAACAGTGTCATCAAAAATAAATTGAATTTCAACAACAACAGAGTAGAACTCAAAAATAGAATGATGAGGGATACCTCAACAAAATAAAACAGAGATGGTGGCGAGCCGTGACGGTGGCGAACATAAGAAGGGCGAGCCGTGATGGAGGCGAACACAAGAAAGGCGAGCCGTGACGGTGGCAAACACAAGAAGGTCGAGATGTGACCGTGACGGTGGTCGGACGAACGGAGGAGAAATTGGACTGAATTGGTGTATATTATGGTGTAAGTTGTAATTTTGGGTTCTATAATTGGTGTATATTATGAGTAGAATTGTGGTTATTGTGTTATCGTTGCCAAAATATATATTTGAATCTAATACGTGACCTTGTACATCCTTTCTTGTTAAATGAATTAACCTAATTAAATAACATATATTACGTAGATTGGTATGGATAGAATTCATACATCATGTAGATTATAGGTGTATAATGACTAAAATTTATTTTACCAATTTTTTTAATTATTAAAACTACATTTTTTTTATTAGGGTTCAATTTTTAAAATTAGAAAAAGGTCTCTTAATAATCATCTACTCGTCAATGTAAATGTTGTTGTGTGATTCCTAAAGTAGTTGAGATATTCATTTACTCCGCATGTCCATAAATATAAACATTTATTGCATATTTCACTCTTATTAAAAAAAATTTAATAGTATAATTAATGTATTTATTTCATGTACAAATTACTTAAAATATCTTTTTTATTTATATATAATTAATTTTGACTTTTTACTTTATTAATTAAAGGTTTAATTGTATCTAGTAATTTGAAACGGGAGGAATGGAGTATATCAAACATTCAACGCAAACATTTATAACAAAAAAAAAAAAATCACTATATATACTAATAAAGAAGATCCAATAAATTATGCTATTTCCTTGATTGAGATATAACAACAACTTTGCACATCTTTGACACCCCACATTACCCCCCACTTGTTCACACAGATAATTTGGCTATACTCTCTCTACCTTCAACCCCATCACCACCATGGCAGATCAACCAACCAAATTTCATATTGTTGTTTTTCCATGGCTTGCTTTTGGTCACATGTTACCATTCTTCCATCTTTCCACACCTAGAAACATCAAACGTCTCCCTAAACTACCACCAAATTTACAAACTTCATTGGAAATGATAGAACTCCAACTTCCACATGTAGATAATCTCCCTGATCATGCTGAGGCTACTTTAGACATTCCACCTCACATTGTTCCATATCTCAAGAAGGCCTTTGATGGTCTTCAAGAACCTTTGACAAAGTTTTTGGAGATATCAACTCCTGATTGTATCATATATGACTTTGCACCTTATTGGTTACCACCGATATCGTCTAAGCTCGGTATCTTACGCGTCATTTTGTCGATTTTTAGTGGGTTCGGTTCGTATTTCTTAGCAGATTTCTTATTGATGAAGTCAGGTGGAAAAGACTTTGATGAATCTAATAAAAAAGTAGTAGCCTTGAAACCTTTTGAGGACAATAATTTGTCTTTTAACCATTGTAAACAAAATGAATCTGGTGTTTCGGATGCATCCAGGATTCAAGAAACTCTTCTTGGAGCTGATTTAGTTGCGGTAAGAAGTTGTGTGGAGATTGAAAGTGAGTCTCTTAAATTGCTTGAAAATCTCTGCAAAATACCAGTGATTCCAATTGGGTTGTTGCCATCCTCAATTCATTTTAGTGAAAATAGCAACAGCGATGATGATAATTGGTGTAAAATCCTTAAGTGGTTAGATACACACGAAAAAAATTCAGTGATCTATGTAGCATTTGGAAGTGAGGAAACACTCAGTGATGAAGACTTTACTGAGATAGCTATGGGATTAGAACTATCTGGTTTTCCTTTTCTTTTTGTTCTAAAGAAGAGAAATAGTGATGATAATAGACATGATTGGTTTAAGAATCGATCGAATAATGGTCTAGTGTGTACTAATTGGGTGCCGCAGTTGAGAATATTGGCACACGAATCGGTCGGAGGATTCTTGACTCATTGTGGTTGGAGTTCAGTGATAGAGAGTGTTCAAGTTGGCTGTCCACTTATTATGTTGCCTTTAGAAAATGAACAAGGTTTAATTGCTAGAGTTATGGAAGAAAAAATGGTTGGAGTGAAAGTAGCTAGAAATGATCATGATGGGAAGTTCAATAGGGATTCAGTGGCAAAGGCTTTGAGATTAGTGATGGAGAAGGAAGAAGGAAATGTTTATAGAAGTAAAGTTGAAGAAATGAGCAAGATATTTGGAGATATGGAGCTGCATGAAAAATATGTTGATGGTTTTGTGGATTCTATGAAATTCCATATGCATGCTTCTAAGCATTAGTACATGAGATACTATAGTCCTGTTTGGATAACTAGTTTAAGAAAACAATTAAAATATAAGTGTTTATTATATAGGTGTTTAGTTATAAGCTATTTTTATAATAAAAGATAAAATAAAATTGTTTTTATGTATATTATAAGTTATTTTATAAGTTCAAATAAATCAATTCAAATAGATAGAATGTAATATGGTATTCATTTATACCATCTAAAGTTTTTAGTATGATGTTAGAACCAAAGTCCATGTAAGTTACTTTGCACTTTCTTTTAGTTGTGACTAATGGTTTGTTAGTTGTGATTGTTGTTTATAAAATGTAAGGATATGTTTTATTTTCTATTTTGTTTGGTGATAATTTTTAATGTTAAAAAATGGAGCAAAATCTAGATTTTTGGAGGATTTGTGATAGGTTGGGACATTAATTACAATGCTTTTCAAATTATTACATAAGTGCTAATAAAAAATATTAACAAATGCATATGTTTCTTTTATAACAAACGGATGAATGTGGCTATAATATTAGTATAGATTTACACAAGTTAGATCAGATACAACAACGTTTTTGACTCATTTTCTTATATTTAAATATTAGTATGGTTATTTACTTACTAAGTTCTCCCAATTTTATTTTATCAAAGACTAAAGTTACATTTATTTTTTTCAATTGGTGTCACGACCCAAAAACTAAACGCCGTGACCGGCGCACAAGCTATACCCCTATCCTGGCAAGTCTATCAACTAACTTAACAATTTACCAAATAATTATGAATAATCATTTCAAAAAAATATATTTATATATACATAATTTTTCACGAAATTTCGACAGAGTATCCTCTGTAATTTCAACATTTCCAAATTTACGAAATCCCTGTTTAAACTTCAAATTCAGCCAAATTAAATCAACAAAATCTAAACATTTAGTACATTACCCAAAGACTATCTAAACTCCAATAGCTGCAAAATACATATGACTCAACAAATTTTTACAAAAAAATGGTCCTCGATTAAAGAGGCCTACCAAAACATAACACGACCGAGACTTGAACCTACTATCAACTTGCTACTCAGCTGCCTGTGAATCTGAAAAAAATAAACAACATGAAGGAGTAAGTCACAAAGACTTAGTGAGGAGACAACAATCACTGTCAAGTAGAAGGGAAACAGAAAAAGGCACGAAATACTATTTTATAACCTTGAGACGATTATGTTATTCACGTAATAAAATCATCTAAATTTATAATTTAACCGTTCGGATAAAAATATTAAAAATCCAATTAATAGTGAAGCGAAATCAAAATGAATAACATTAAAAATCATCATAGAAAATCAAACAAGTAAAAATACTAATTATTGAGAACCAAGAGGCGGCTTCATCTCATTGATAGCCCTTTCCTCCTAAGGGTGGCCTTTCCCTTAGGGGTGGCTCCATCTAACGGATAGCCCTCTCCTCTCAATCCCGCAGCGCATCATCACACATCAATTATGGAGCTTACATCTCGTTGATAGCCCTCTCCTCCTACGGATGACATTTCACATAGGGGCGGCTCCATCTAACGGGTAACTCTCCCTAATCAAAACGAGGTAACTAGGTGCACCTAACGCCGTTAAAGATTTAATAAGCATAACAACGATTTCCCAAAACACGTATTTAAAATCATCTTTCAATTCATCGTAATTCACGGAAATATATTCAATCGCATAACAATTCGCAAGTTAAATACTTTTAACGCATACGTATATCGAATTAATAACATATTATATAATAAAAAAACATTAAAATAAATAAATGACGAAGTCGAGATAAAATTTCAAAGGTTGTGTTTCCCAAATTTTTAAATAAATATTTTAACATCGAAAACGAGTAAAAATAATAATTATAGCGTAAAAATAAATGACGATAACCGTCGTCAACTCACCACTACGGAGAATCAGCTACGTTTGTTCTCCAACAACTCCCAGAGTAGCCGGCAGGACCTCAGCTGACAAATCATAAGAACATGTCAGAAGGAGAAACATCTTTGGAGAGTAAAAATTGAAACTTTGGCAAAACCCTTTTTGTGGGTATCGCAGTTAAGAAGGCATGGTTCTCTTTTGATGACGTTTTGCAGATCTAGATGAGTGAAACTGTGGGTTGTGAAGAATTTGCAAATTGAAACTGTGGGTTTGAGGAATTGAAACAAACCTGTTTAGAGGCTTTGAGAGGAAATTATGGTGAGAAGTTGAATTTGTTGATGGAGTAGGAATCAGCAAAGGAGTTTGAAGTTATGGTGGTGGTGGTGAGGAACTTGAGAGAAAATGGAAAGTGGGAAAGGGTTGTTGAAACAGCAAGAATACTCCAGAGCAAAGGATTTTAATATGCTTGCTTGTTTTAATCTTAATTTTTTTTATAACTATTATTATTATTATTATTATTATTATTATTATTATAAAAAAATTTAAAGACACAGGACGTGTCAATCTCCTCCCCTTATAGAAATTCGTCCTCGAATTTATTTGACTTTTTATTTAATTAAATACTACTGACCTTGAGTTTCAAATAAGTGTGGGTACTTCGCACGGATGACTTCTTCGGGTTCCCACGTACTTTCTTCACCAGATGGACCATGCTAAAGAACTTTTATTGAAACGATATCCTTTGAGCGTAAACGTCTCACTTGGCGATCTAATATAGCTACCGGATGTTCAACGTATGATAGACTCTCATCTAACTGCACGTCTTCATGATTAATCACATGAGAAGGGTCATGAAGATACTTCCGAAGCATCGAAATATGGAAGACCGGATGAACTCTCGAGAGATCCGATGGAAGTGCCAAGCGATACGCTACAGGTCCAACCCTTTCTAAAATTTCAAATGGTCCAATGAACCTTGGAGTTAGTTTCCCCCTTTTACCAAACCGCAAAACTCCTTTCATTGGTGAAACTCGTAGGAATACATGCTCTCCCACTGAAAACTCTAAGGGACGACGCCTCTTATCAGAATAAGATTTTTGTCTACTTTGAGCTGTCACTAAGCGATCTCGAATCAATTTAACTTTTTCAATGGCATTTTGAATCAACTCTGGACCGGCTAGTTTGGCTTCTCCAACTTCAAACCATCCCATCGGAGACCTACACCGTCTTCCATACAAAGCCTCAAACGGAGCCATCTGAATACTAGATTGATAACTATTATTGTATGCAAATTCCATCAAGAGCAAATGTTGATCCCAACTACCTCCAAGATCGAGAACACAAGCACGAAGCATATCTTCCAATATCTGTATAGTCCTTTCAGACTGGCCATCTGTCTGAGGATGAAAAGCCGTGCTAAGCTTCAAACGAGTTCCTAATGAAGTTTGAAACGACTTCCAAAATTGAGCAGTGAATTGAGCCCCACGGTCAGAAATAATAGACACCAGTACACCATGCAAAGAGACAATTTCATCTAAATACAGTTTAGCATATTGAGATGCAGTATAAGTAGTCTTCACCGGTAAGAAATGTGCAGATTTGGTCAACCGATCTATAATCACCCACACCGAGTCATAACCCTTCTGGGTTCGTGGTAATCCTGTGACGAAATCCATAGCGATGCCTTCCCATTTCCATTCAGGTATTTCAACAGATTGCAGTAACCCCGCAGGCTTTTGGTGCTCAGCCTTTACTTGTTGACACACTAAGCACTTAGAGACAAAATCTGCTACGTCTCTCTTCATCCCTTCCCACCAATACAACTCTCTCAAGTCTTGATACATCTTATTAGAACCTGGGTGAATAGTATAAGAAGAATGATGAGCCTCCTCTAAAATTTTCCTTCTCAAATCACTAACATTTGGAACACACAATCGAGACTTCAACTTCAGCACACCATCAAAATCAACTGAAAAGTCTGAGATTTTACCATTCTGAACATTATTTATCATATTCACCAAATATGGGTCTTGACTTTGAGCTTCTTTGATATCATCAACTATGGTTGGACGAATTTGTACATGAGCTAAAAATAACCTCGAATGACCAAGTTCAAATTGAATTCCACTTTCAACAATTTCTTGAAATTCTCTAACTATTGGCCTATTTACTTCTGCTATATGTGCGAGACTGCCCATGGATTTCCTACTCAAAGCATCTGCAACAACATTTGCCTTCCATGGGTGGTATAAGATTGTGCAATCATAATCTTTCAAGAGTTCCATCCATTTTCTTTGTCTTAAATTTAAATCTCGCTGTTGAAAAATATATTTAAGACTTTTGTGATCAGTATAAATCTCACAAGTTTCACCATATAGATAGTGCCTCCAAATTTTAAGAGCGAAAATTACTGCAGCCATTTCCAAATCATGTGTAGGATAGTTTACCTCGTGCCTCTTGAGTTGTCTAGATGCATAAGCAATAACCTTACCTTGTTGCATAGGTACACAACCGAGACCAACTCTAGAAGCATCGCAATAAACTGCATAGCTTTCACCACCTATGGGTAATGCCAAAATAGGTGCTGACGTCAAGTATTCCTTCAATTTTTGAAAGCTTTCCTCACATGCATCACTCCATTGGAACTCAACTCCCTTCTGGGTCAACCTAGTCAACGAAGATGCAATTTTTGAGAAATCCTTCACAAAACGTCGATAATAACCGGCTAAACCAAGAAAACTCCGAATCTCCTTTACTGTGGTAGGTCTGGGCCAATTCTACACTGCTTCCACCTTACTTGGATCAACACTTATTCCATTTTTAGACACCACATGACCTAAAAATGCCACACTATCCAGCCAAAACTGACATTTAGAGAATTTGGCATATAATTGTTTATCTCTTAAGGTTTGCAAAACCAACCTCAAATGTCGCTCGTGTTCTTCTTTACTCTTGGAATAAACAAGGATATCATCAATAAACACAATCACGAATTGATCCAAGAATGGTTTAAAAACACGATTCATCAAATCCATAAAAGCTGCTGAGGCATTAGTAAGTCCAAAGGATATAACTAGGAATTCATAATGTCCATAACGCGTGCGGAAAGCTGTCCTCGCTATATCATCCTTCTTAATCTTCAACTGGTGATACCCTGACCGCAAATCAATCTTAGAAAAACATTGAGCTCCTTGAAGTTTGTCAAACAATTCATCAATGCGTGGCAAAGGGTATTTATTCTTTATGGTTACTTTATTCAACTGCCTATAGTCCACACATAACCGCATGGATCCATCTTTCTTCTTTACGAATAAGACTGGTGCTCCCCAAGGAGAAGAACTTGGACGAATAAAACCCTTGTCAAGAAGATCTTGAAGTTGCTCCTTTAACTCCTTAAGTTCTGTTGGGGTCATACGATAAGGATGTATGGATATAGGATGAGTGTTTGGAATCAAGTCTATAGAGAACTCAATCTCCCTGTCAGGTGGCAACCCCGGAAGTTCTTCAGGAAAAACATCTGGAAATTCACCTGCTATTGGAATTTTCTCCAACTCCTCCTCAGCCACTTGTGTATCCCTTACCAATGCTAAGTACGCTTGACAACCTCTTCTCATTAACTTGCTAGCTCTCAATGCTGAGATTTGGTTATGTGGTACCCAACAACGTTCTCCTTGAAACGAGAAGACTGATTGTCCTGGTATCTCAAATTTTACCACTTTGTTATGACAATCCAAAGTGGCATGATGAAAAGCCAACCAATCCATACCCAAAATCACATCAAAATCTACCAAGTCAATGACTACTAAATCTACTGGCAACACCTTGCCCTCAATAGTTATATCACAAGAACGATACACTGACTTAGCAATCAAATTTCCTCCAACAGGTGTAGCTACAACTAAAGCCTCTTCTAAAGAAGATGAACATCTACCAAGTCGGGTAGCAAACCACGAGGATACAAAAGAATGAGTAGCTCCAGGATCAAACAAAACATGAGAATCTCTCGAACAAATAGAAAGTATACCTGTAACTACTGCATTGGATGTCTGAGCATCCTGACGAGTCAAAGCAAACACTCGAGCCTGACCTCTTCCTGCTGGTATCTGACCTCTACCACCAAATCCTCTACCTCCCTGCTGAGATGTTCCTGAACCTCTAACATAAGAATTTCCACTTTGTCGCACAGATGCAGAAGGAGCTTGAGAAGATGCCAAAGCTGTTGGGGCCGATGCATAACTAGAGGATGGACGTGTCGTGTCTACAGGACAATCCCTTCTGATGTGACCTACTTGGCCACATTGATAGCACACCTTACCATCTCTAGAACAATTTCCAAAGTGAAACCTACCACAAACAGAACACCGTGTAGCTGAAACACCAGAATGTCTCTGAGGGAAAATGGACTGTGATGCTGCTCCAGAATCTGATCTACAACTCTGCACTATCCCAGAAGACTGCCCGCTATGACCACCTCTTTGAGACATGAGTCTTTGTTGCCCCTGATAACCAAACATAGATCCACCGCTGCGATTTGAATAGTTACTGTAGGATCCTTCAACTCTTTGTTTCTTCCGTGAATCTTGTCTATTGCCTCCTTTTTCCTTCTATCGTTGTTCAATCTGAAGGGCCAAACTCAAAACCTCAGCAAAAGTAGAACAATTTGACCCAACCACAGATCTAAATAAGTACAATCAGTGCCAATGATGCTCGCATATTCAGTTTGTCTAACACCTTCACTAGTGTTTCTTGAAAAGTTTCACACTTGGATCATATGGTGTGCAAGTAGGTTTACAGTCAAAGTGTTTGTATTTCTTTAGAATATTTTCAATATAGTGAGACTAATCCAAAGAAATTCCCTTTTCTGACCTAGTAATCTTGATTCCTAGGATTACACTCGCTTCTCCGAGGTCTTTCATATCAAGGTTGTTACTGAACAATGATTTCACATTATTTACAGCACGAATGTTTGAACCAAATATGAGTAAGTTGTCTACATAGAGACATATGATAGTGCAAATGCCATTTCCAGATTTGTAATAAATACATTTGTCACTTTCATTCACTTTAAACTCATTCGATTTTGAATCAAGTTATCAAATTTTTCATGCCATTGCTTAGGAGCATGTTTAAGACCATACAAATATTTATCTAACTTACAGAACTTGTCTTCTTGTCCATGAATTACAAAACCTTCAGGTTGTTCCATATAGATTTCTTCTTCCAAGTCACCATTTAAAATACCGTTTTAAAATCCATCTGGTGTATCACCAGGTTATGAATTACTGCAAGTGATATGAGTATCCTAATGGATGTTATTCTCGTGATTAATGAAAAAGTGTCAAAGAAATCTATATTTTCTCTTTGTCTAAAACCTTTGGCTACAAGGCGTGCCTTGTATTTATCAACAGTTACATCGGATTTTAGTTTCTTCTTCAAGATCTATTTACAACCTATTGGTTTGCAACCAGGAGGCAAGTCTACTAAATGCCAGGTCTTGTTAGACTCTAGAGAATCCATTTCATCTTTTACAGCTTCTTGCCATAAATCTGCATCCAATGATGACAAAGCTTCCATAATCTTTAGCAACTCTTGCTCTCTTACTTCTTCAAGTTTCTGTTTCGCCTTGTTTGTTGCTTTCAATGCTTCTTGTCACAGGAACGTGACTAGGTTCGCTGCCCCCACTATTTCTTGATTTGAAAGGGAATTTATTTTCATAAAAGTCGACATCATTTGACTCTATGATCACTTTCGCATTTTGGTCATAAAACCTATACGCTTTACTGTTTACTGCATACCCAATGAATATTGGGTGCCTCAAATGAGAATATTGGTGCACGAATCGGTCAGAGGATTCTTGACTCACTATGGTTGGAGTTCAGTGATAGAGAGTGTTCAAGTTGGTTGTCCACTTATTATGTTGCCTTTAGAAAATGAACAAGGTTTAATTGCTAGAGTTATGGAAGAAAAAATGGTTGGAGTGAAAGTAGCTAGAAATGATAATGATGGAAAGTTCAATAGGGATTCAGTGGCAAAGGCTTTGGGATCAGTGATGAATAAGGAAGAAGGAAAGGTTTATAGAAATAAAGTTGAAGAGATGAGCAAGATATTTGGAGATATGGAGCTGCAGGAAAAATATATTGATGGTTTTGTTGATTCGGTAAAATTCCATATGCATGCTTCTAAGCATTAGTACATGAGATATTGTTAGTCGAACTTGGATAAAAAATTTAATTAAACTTTTATAAAATAAGCATTTATCATATAATTATTTTTATGTAAGTTAGAAGTTGTTTGTATAAGTTATCACAGATAGTTTGTAGAAATATGCTGAAAACAGCTTACATACATGCCGTATGTCATTTTAAGAAGCTTTCACTATCAAACTTGCAAATATTTTTGCTAGTGAATAAGCTCGAATAAGTCAATCCAAATAGTTAATATGCAATCTTGTATTCATTCATACTATCTAAAGCTTTTAGTTTGATGTTAGAACCAATGTGCATGGAAGTTCCTTTGCATTTTCTTTATGTATATTGTGATAATGATGTTGTTGTCCATATTTTATATATATGAGGTGTTAACTCAGTGATAAGAGTTTAATCTAGTAACCTCGAGGTTCCAAGTTCAAGTTTGCTTATGAACAATTGTAAAATGGTTATTAGTACCATTAGCGGTTGCAAAGCTGGTCGGACTCGTCATGCCGACTGTTTTGCCCGCCATTTTTACCAGACCAGGCTAAAGGTTTGAACTAGCCTACCTAAATTGGCCCGTCCCGTTTAACTCACTGAAAAAACGAAGCGATCATGGGGCGGAGCGAGTTGGCCGGTTGAACCAAATTAAAAATTGCTATTGTTTATTTTATTTTTTCTAACTTTAGTTAGTTTTTTTACAAACTCAACCAAACTAAAAAACAAAACCTGACATGTTTATAGGTATTAAGGTTGTAGTGGTGAATCTCATACCACCAAAGTTAATTAGGATATGAATTCAATGTATAAGGATAAAAAATGGAAACATGAAATTGTAGTTCGTCAATACATCATAGAAGTCAATCCATATTTCTCATGTTCAACATAAAGAGTTGGATTCCATGGTGGTGATAATAGATATCTAAAATTTTATAATTTTTTATTTATTAGTAGATTGAAACAATCAATAGATTGAAACACATTTAATTGGGATTATTTAATGTTGGTGAATTTATGTTGAAACTTTTTTTTATGTTAGTGGTGATTTTGTTTTAGCATTTGGCTCTGTTGATTGATGATGATTACCCTCGTTATTTTTTTAAAATGTCAAATATAAATAAATATTATTTGGCGGGCTGACCTGCAAACTCGCCAACCCGCCACATAGTAGAGCGAAGTCGTAGTTTTGACTCAACTACCTAAGTTGGCTTGCTCCGCCTTGCACCGCTTTTTTGCTTGCTTATCATCGGACAGGCTTACCCGCTTTCTCATCCCCAAGTACCACTTTCATTAATAAATTTTTTGGCTAAATTACACCTGTGGTCCCTTAACTTAATTTCAGGTAACGTTTTAGTCTTTTATCTTTTTTGTTGTTGTTCATTTCAGTATTTTATCTTTTTAAATAATTTCAATTTTACCTTTTAAGTGGGTTTCCGTTAAGGCAACGTTAACAAATTCCATCCGTTTTCTTCTCAATTTTCTTCTCCTTCACATTTCCAAATCCATTGTTTGGTCTTCTCCTCTCCCACTCATTTTCCTCTTCTCGTTTTCTTCTTCCATCCATGGAAAATCATATCACGGTTCCCAAAACTCCAAATCCATGGCCGCCTCATGTTCAAATGGGTCAAATACACAATCCTACAACTACGGTTCTTTCGTTTCTAATGGAATTCGTGAGCTGGCAAATTGTGCTTGTGGTCTGAAACCTATGATACGCACAGTGACAAAATGGGGTCCGAACAGAGGAAGAAAATTTTGGGGTTGTAGGAATTTTGTGGTAAGCATGAATACCTTTATGGTTTTCGATTATTTTATTTGAGGCTGTTGGATTGGACTTCGAGATTTTGTTTTTTCAGATTGGTTTTCTCATATTAGGGATATTAGATTTATGGTTTTTGGTTCAAATTAAAAATTTGTTATTCGATTCTTGTTGATTTGGAATATTGAATTGTTTCTTATGTATTAGAGATTAGTTCATTAAAAATAAAAATTATTTTGATGTTGTCTTTGTTCATCAATTGTAAAGTTATGACATTGAATGTAGATGCAATTACTTTATTTGGGATTCAGACTATACGCCTCAAACACAACAGAGAACTCCACAATAGATACATACATAATGTTTACAGTGCCCCCAAAAGGAGTTGGATATTATGACTCTTACGAATATCATTTTGAAGATGCATGGAGATCACAAGTCAACCATTATTAAGATGAAGTTGCTGCTATTTTTATGCGTTTTGTTTGGTGTAACATGTGTTGTTTTATTTTGATCTTAGCTATGAAATGAGCTTATTGTAGTTGAATCATGCTGCTATGAATCTCAGAAAATCAGAAATTGAGATATAATATGCAGTTAATTCATAGTATGCAGAATTCATAATATGCAGAAATTGAGATGCATAAATTCATTAATTCATATGGAATGCATAATTCATAATTTTGGTTCATTCATAATTCTGCTTCATTCATAATTTTGTTTCATTCATAATTGATTCATAATTATGTTCCTGTTCCATTCATAATCCATTAATTCGTTCATAATTCTGCTTCATTCATAATTTTTTTCATTCATAATTATGCTTCATTCATAATTCATTCATAATTCTGCTTCATTCATAATTCATTCACAAATGTACTCCATTCCATTCAAAACAAAGTACAAAAGATACAAAATGACATATCTAAAAGTGACAAATTCTAAACATGTTTCAGGTGGTACAAAAGACACAAAATGACACAAACAAAATGAAATATCTAAAAGTGACAGATTTTAATATTATATCCTCCATGTTTTGAACTTTGGCATAAAAGTGCTTGATCGAGCTTGAGCTTGTGCAGGCTGGGACTGAGCTTGTGCATTCTTGGGTCTTCCACTAGATTTAACAGGTTATGTGGGTTGGTTTTTCTTGGGTCTTCCTCTAGTTTTGATAGGTTGTGTTTGGGCTTGGGCAGCTTGAGTTTGGGTCTGGGCAAGTTTGTTTGGGCTTGGGCAGGTTGAGTTGGAGCTTGGGTAAGCTGAGTTTGGGCTTGGGCAGATTCAGTTTGGGCTTGGACAACTTCAGTGTGAGTCAGGCTTTCTTGGGTATGGCTTGAACATGATGCCTTGTTATGACCAAATTGTTTACACTTGGTGCACTTACTTGGCATCCCTTTCCTACTAATCATTGTTAATTCCTTATTTTTTCCATCACCATTTTTTTTTCCTTGACCTTTTGGGCCTTCCTGGAAGCCTTCTTGATGGTGGTGGTAAGACATCAGGGTTATGGAGTTGGAGCCCATAAATTTTGTCCATTTGTTGGGTCAATAACAGATTGGTAACAAGCCACATATGTCTCTTGCCTATAATATGCTGGAATCAAGTCTTCTGGATCTTGTTTGAGGAAGTTGCAGCAACAAACTGCATGGCAGCAGGGAATTCCAGTATGCATCCACTTCATGTATAAACATTCTCTATTTTCCAGTGATACCACAAATTTGTCTCTTGTGTGGTTGATGTTACTAATTCCAAATATGTTTTCACCAACATACCTTGTTCAATAAGAATAAACATATAACCAAAATTAACACATGACATAATTAACAAGAATTAAGAAACAATCATAGCATAACAACAATTAAATAACAGAACCAAAATAATACATACACATCCACATTCTTGATAATTTTTGTTCCTTTGCTAATTTTTTGTTGATTTGAGGTAGAACATAAAAAACGTACCTTTCTAATGCAGTTCTATTTTTTGCCCACCTTTCCATTAAGTACAATTTGATGTCTTCAAGCATTGCTATTATGGGTTTCCCTCTAGGTCCAATTATGACACTATTGAATGTCTCTGACATACTGTTGACACATCACATTTAGAATTGAAACTGAATCTTGACTTTGACCAAAACCTTGGTGGAATCTTCACCAAATATTTGTAGGCCTCTTCGTTAACCTTCCTCAACTCTTTCATTTCTCTTTCCCATGCTTGAGGATATGTTGACTTGGCTGCCTTACACATCAATTCCTTAAGTTTCTTCCCTGGGTGCATTTTTCTGAAGTTGTTATAGAGGTGTCTTACACAAAACCTTTGTTCAACCCCAAGAAGTAACTCATCCATTGCAGGCAACAATCCTTAACATAAACAAGAGAAATTAAGACAAATAAATAAATTAACATAAATAAACATATTAACATAAATGAATAATGATTAATTGAACTTAAATGAATACCTTTTGCTGATCAGATATAAAAGTGTAGAATTTGCATGCTTGATGTCCACCCAAGTCACCAATTAGTAATTTAAGGAACCAAGTCCATGAATCTCTTGTCTCACCTTCAATTACAACCACAACAATTGGAAGCATTTGGTCATTTGGGTATCTACCCACAGCAGCAAGAATCATACCCCCATAATACCCTTTAAGGAAACAACCATCAAGACCAATTATTGGTCTACAAATCAGGGAACTCTCTTTACATCCATTAAGACACATATATAGGCTTTGAAAACTTGGTAAAAGTGGTATGTCCACATAATCAGTTACCTCCGAATTTGTAGCTTGGACTTGTAACTTAACGTTACTATTTGGATTTGATCTTAATAATTCATGACAATAATCATACAATCTTAGATATTTCTCTCTGAATGATCCATCAACCATATCAATTGCAACCCTACGTGCCCTGAATGCCTTCATCTTACTCACTCCAGCATTCCACTTTTGATGAACCTTGTTAGAAATACATGTAATTTTTATGTTCGGGTTCTCTTTCACTATTGAGTACAATTTCTTCCCGAGCCAACTTGAATGTGTGTCAACTAGTTTCCTAAGATGCCATGTATCTTCATCAGGTAACTTTGCACAATAGGCAAACCACTCACAACCTTCCTTGCATTTAACTCTCACTCTTAGATTGTCATTTTTTATAAACTTCAAATCCCTCCCATTATGAATGGCATATGTTGTCATAGCCTCCTTAAATTCTTCTTTACCGATGAAAAGGGTTCCTAAAACCCACTTATAATCTTCCATTTTTTTTTGGCATGACAAATAAAGGATACTTATCAGTTTCTTGTGAATCATCACTCTCTAATTCGTAAAATACACTTCATCAAATAATTCCTTCTCAGTTTGCATTACATGCTCCTTTCTATTTGAAGCCAAATTAAAAGTGTCATCACTTGACACATTAACCTCCTTATCATTATCCACAATATGTTCTTTCTCAACACGAATCTTCTTAGGTCTCCCTGTTTTCTTACTAGTACTTTCTCTCTTCTTTTTACTAGTATTAGACCCTTACTTACTTACATCATTCCACTTCTCAATTTCACCTCGACACTCGATTTCCTTACCACCTACCCCTCCTTGTCCTTCAAGTCCATTGCCACCTATTTGAACCTCATTAAACCCATCATTCATGGGCAATTCATCATCTGAGTCTCCAAAAATTACATTAACAACACTATCTTCACTATCAGACCCAATATTGTCTTCTGTTTGAGTTGCATTTTGGGTTGGTTCATGTGTATCATTTCTTACTTGGGCAGCTTCTTGAGCCTCAGTCTGCACATTATCCACATGTTGTGGGCCTGTTTGGGTTGGTTCATGGGCCTGTTTAGCTTCATCTTTTTGAGCCTCATAGTGCACATTATCCACAAATATGAGTTAAGATACTGGATGAATAAGATACAAATTCACTTTCCCATTAGCCTTGGCAAAATTTACCATTTACATTGCTCCAATGTCATTTTCCAGAAACTTTTTCTCACCATACACTTCATACCAAATACTAATAACTTCAGGATACCCCATTTGTTTAATTATATCAAAAATCTCAAAGCAACTCCACCTGTCATCATCACATTTCCAATTTGACCCTCCATGGTGGACATCTACATGAAAGACATCCATTCTACTTTTTATACATTGAAAAGACAAAAAACTCATTAATAGAAAACTATAATCAAATGGTAGGGACCACAAACCTGACCCATTAATCTTAGAAAAAGAGGAAGGAATATGTATGTGTGGACCACAAACCCTAGACCCCAATAAACAACACATGCGTGAATCAACTCATTCAAAAATCAAACACATGCAAATAATAAATACCACAAAGATCCAACTAAACCCTAAAACAAATCGGAATCACTAAACATCAGAATCAATAAACACACTACCTTTCTTCTCTTATCAATGTGGGTTTACGATTTCTTGAAGCTTGATTCCGACGGTGTGTTCTTCGGTTCCTTCTCGTTATCGTTGAAATGGATTTACAATTTCACGGATGGGAGAAGAAAACGAGAAGAGGAAAACGAGTGGGAGAGGAGACGACCAAACAAGAGATTTCGAAATGTGAAAGAGAAATAAACTGAGAAGAAAATGGAGGAAGGAATTTGTTAACGTTGCCTTAACGGAAACCCACTTAAAGGGTAAAATTGAAATGATTTAAAAAGATAAAATACTGAAATGGGAAAGAAAAAAAAGATATAGGACTAAAATGTTACCCGAAATTAAGTTAAGGGACCACACGTGTAATTTAGCCTAATAAATATATATAAATCACAATGTCATAACACGTATATAAAAATAAGGAAATCAAACACAACATTACTAATATCCCAAAATATTTATTTATAAAGTATATAATTAAAATAAGAGATACTTAGAAGTAATTAAATTATAAATATGGCACACTTAACATTAGTTAAACATACAAGAAAATATCACATTAATTGTCAACTCACATATACACGTAAAATCGCATAAAATCTTATTCTTTAAAATATTTACCTTAAAATACTATTATTTTTAGAAAAATAAATAAAATAATAAAATATAATATTTATTATTTACATCACTCATTTAGTGAAATATGTACGGATTAACACATCATAAAAAACACATATATAAAGAAAATTAATCATAAAACTAATCAAAATATATTCTAAAATAGTTTTAGCACCAAGTTAATTATCTAAAATCCTATTTAATTAACAAAATAGTTTATTATAAAATTTGGGGTGTTACATATGAAAGAAGATATGGTCAAGATTTATAGAAGATTTGAAGAAGATTTCATCAAGATTTATCTATAACAAAATGTGAACAGAATCAATCTGAAGAATTTACAAACGCAATCTAAACAAAATACGAACAGAATCAATCTGAATAATTTACAATCTCAATCTAAACAAAAAAGGAACATAATCAATTTGAAGAATTTACAAACGCAATCTGAACAAAATACAATTCAGAATTAAACAAGGACTAAATTGAAGCCGAAGTTTTAACTATAAATAGGTACTCAAGGCTGAAGAAGAAAATCACCGAAAAGCATAAAAGAGTAGTTTTAGAGTTCAAAGAGAGAAACACTTGTTCGAATGAGAAATATTCTCTGAGTGTTCTTTTCTTAGAGTCTGAGAGTTATTATTATTATCAGCTTTTTTAGAAACAACTACTCAAGTTTCAATCTTTTGTATCCAACCTGATAGTAGTTTAGTTCCTTCTTCAATCTGGGGTTGTGAGGTTGTTAGGAGAAGACTTGGCTTGTAGGGTCAAGGTGGTTAGTTCCTTAAAAGTCTAGAGTTGTCAAGCTGTTTGGGAAGACTGGCTCGGAGGGTCAGGTGCTTTGTAATTCAAAGTATTTGATTTTGTGGGTTAAAGCCTTCTGAATGAGGAGACTGGATGTAGCCAAATTAGTGGTGAACCAGGATAAATCTACTTGTCAAATTATTTATGCTTTCATTGCTTCCTACCTCTGAATTTGATTGCTTCTACTCCAAGTAAGTCACCAAAACCGAACTAGTTTTTTTTTTTTTGTTATTTTTTATCTATAAATTATCAAAAAGTTATCAACTTTTGCAAACACAATTCAACCCTGTCTTCTCGTGTTTGCACCTTCAATTGTATCGTGCCCAATGTTCTTACCCTTCTGATTACCTAAAAAACCTATGAATCATATGTTCTCGAGGGTTAGGTCTTGAAATATAGACTTTTCTCCCGTCATGTGCCATGAACATCCACTGTTCAGGTACCATGACTGGTGTTTTAACTTTGTTGCTAAGGATATCTGCAAGATAGATTATTTTATTCTTAGACACCCAAATTTGGTTGGGACCTAGTTTGTTAGTTCTGAAAGGTGTCTTGTCTTTCCATGTTTTTGATACGATATTTCTTTAAGCAATATATGCAAGCAGTATCAGGTAGGTTAGCCTTAGGAGTTTTCTTTGGTTCTTCAAAACCAATACCTCGTTTATTGTTTATGCTAACACTATAGATCATATAGGCTTGTTTGCTTCTGTCTATGCCGTTTGCAATAAATTCTTGAAAGATTTTTTCATACTTAACAGAATTATAGACCCACTTTTATTATACCCATATTCCACTTTCAATAAAAAAAAGTTATTTCTAGATTTTTTTTTAAAAAAAAATTGTTGTTTTTAGATAGAAAAGTTGTTGTTTGTTCATTAATTGATAGTTGTTGTTGTTCCCACTGCGTGTGGATTATCCCGCCAAAAGGCAACAAGCAATTATCTAAATTTCCACAATGCATTAAATACGTAGTTTCTCATAGGCATTACCATCAACCCAGGGAACATGCCATTTGACTATATCATACAGCTATGAAGCTCAAATAAGATGTAGATTTCTCATTTGGCAATACCAAGGAAAACAATTCGTGCCATATATAATTTTCCCATTGTATACTATACCTAACACAAACCATCATGATAAATGTTATATAGAGTTCTTACAATCATGAAAAAAAAAATATTTTTTTAAATTAAACACTTTTAGGAGTTTTAGAGCTAATTTGTTACAAATTTTAAAAACAAAAATTGATTTTGACATTTCATAATTTATAAATTATTTATTAGAAATTTTAAAAAAATCAGAATTTGTTTTTGATTGTTTACTGTAACGAAAATTACCTTTTTTAAATTAGTTATAAAAAATGATTTTGATGAGAAATTTCTTAAACTAGTTTCTCATTTGAAGTAGTTTTTAGATTTTGTTTTTTTTTTCTTTCTAAACTATAACAAATAAATGAAAACTCATGAAATTGATTATTTTTAAATTTA
>JBBPBP010000003.1:1313817-1335742 GCA_037974735.1 Cicer chorassanicum
ATATATATATATATATATATATAAAATTAATCAGCTGTTTTTAAAAAAACTATAAAAATTAATATTTAAACCATTAAACAACAAAATCATTTTTTTATAATCTATAATAAACAGACTGTTAAAATATTCCAATAGAATTAAAATTAAAAACACTACAAATAATAACAGTCTTCATTCAATGGAAAAATAATGATAAGGGTTATTTGGTTCGTTACTCAATTAGGATTATTTTTATATTTTTTAATTTTGATTCAATTAAAATGTTATAAGCTTATGAGTCAAAAATGTAAATGTTACAAATTTATTTTACATCTTTTTTTGTCAGAATACGAAATGGTAAAGAAATTTGTATTGTGAGGTTCTGGTTCGAACTCGGGACATGATACTCAGTCTAATATTATCTGCAGTTGTCGGTTTAGTTAAGCATGAAGGATACAAATTTATTTTATATATTTATTCTCTTTATTTTTCTTTTAATATTTTATAAATTTTTATTGGTTGTAATGAAAAATTTTTAACTTATATTTATTACATTCTTTTTATCGTATCTAGTTTTTTCTTCATGACATTTGTTTATGTCATTTTATAATTACACATATTTTTTTTCTTATAATTTCTTTTCATTTTCTCATATACAAAACTTCTAAATAACCAACTTGTTTTATATTCTTTTCCTCTTCTTTTCACTTTCTTTTATTTTCTCCATCTTTTCTTCATCAATCAAATAAAGTGTAAAGAATGTAGTGACTAAGTTGCCCCAATTTAACTTTATCTTGGACTACAGTTACATTTATTTTTTTTCAAGAGGCTAAATTGGGTGTCACGATTTTTGACACAAAATAATATTAGTCTTTATTCTGCATTAAAATTAGAGTTAAATATATTTTTAGACTCTATAAAATTTCGACATTTCAGTTTTAGTTCCTATAAAAAATAAATACAACTTTTAATCTCTACAAAATTTAATTATCATGCATCTAGTTTTAGTCCTACATTAAACCAACACAGATTTTTGAATTAATTTTTGAAGACTTGGTACGTTACAACATTTTAAAAAGTTGGTCCATAAAAAATAAGCTCAAAATTCAGTTTTTAGGTTTATATTTTTGTTACTTTTGTGTTGAATTTCTTACATTTAAAAATTCATGTTTAATTATTTCAAAGTTAAAAATTCAAAATTTTGGTCGAGAAACTTTTTATAATGTTTGAAATATGTTCGCAAACAATCATTTAAAAAAATTTAAGTTGAAGAATAATTAAACGTGTTTTGTTTAGCATGGACTAAAAATTGTTTTCTAAATAATTTTGTAGGGACTAAAAGTTGTATTTATTTTTTATATAAACTAAAATTGAACTGTTGAAATTATATAAAAACTTAAAATATATTTAACGCTTTAAATTATGGCAGTTATATTTATGTAATTAGAATAACAAAAATTATTGGTGTACACCCAAACATTCTCTTGATACCTTGAGAGAGAATGAAATTCAGAGAATAATATGATAGAAAGAGAGATACAGAGAAAAATCAATGTATCGAATGAATGTAAGAAAATAATCACCTACTTGTCAATGTAAAAGTTTTCGTATGATTCATATAGTAGTTGGACTATACATTATCATAGATTATTAAGTATATGAAACATTCAAATCTAAACATTTATGAAAAAAATGTTAACAACTTTGTACATCTTATAGTAGTTGGACTATACATTATCATAGATTATTAAGTATATGAAACATTCAATATAAACATTTATGAAAAAAATGTTAACAACTTTGTACATCTTTGACAACATATAAATACGTTGTACTTTCTTTACCTTAAACACCATCACTACAATGGAAGATCAACCAACCAAACTTCACATTGCCGTTTTTCCATGGCTTGCTTTTGGTCACATGTTACCATTCTTCCACCTTTCCAAACTCTTAGCTCAAAAGGGTCACAAAATTTCATTCATTTCCACACCAAGAAATATCAAACGTCTCCCTAAACTACCACCAAATTTACAAACTTCATTCGAAATGATAGAATTCCAACTTCCACATGTAGATAATCTCCCTGATCATGCTGAGGCTTCTTTTGACATTTCACTTGAAATTTCTCCATATTTAAAGAAAGCTTTTGATGGTCTTAAAGAACCTCTAACAAAGTTTTTAGAGACATCAACTCCTGACTGTATTATATATAACTTTGCACCTTATTGGTTACCACCAATATCGTCTAAGCTTGGCATCTTAGGCGTCCATTTCTCGATTTTTAATGGATTCAGTTCGTATTTCTTTGCGAATTTATTCGTCATGAAGTCAGGTGAAAGGCACTTTGATGAATCTAAAAAAGAAGTAGTAGCCTTGAAACCTTTTGAGGAAAAGTATTTGTCTGTTACACATTTGGAACAAGACGAGTCCGGTGTTTCGGATGTATTCAGGCTCCAAGGGACCCTTTTTGGAGCTGATTTACTTGTTGTAAGAAGTTGCATGGAATTTGAATGTGAGTCTCTTACATTACTTGAAAATATCTACAAGAAACCAATGATTCCAATTGGACTATTACCACCCTCACTAGATTTTAGTGAAGATAGAAGTAATGATGATGATAATTGGTGTAAAATCCTTAAGTGGTTAGATACACATGAAAAAAATTCAGTGATCTATGTAGCATTTGGATCTCAGTCATATATAAGTGATGAAGACTTTACTGAGATAGCTATGGGATTAGAACTATCTGGTTTTCCTTTTCTTTTTGTTCTAAAGAACAACAATAGTGATGATAATAAACTTGATTGGTTTAAGAATCGATCGAATAATGGTCTAGTGTGGACTAATTGGGCGCCACAGTTGAGAATATTGGCGCACGAATCGGTCGGAGGATTCTTGACTCACTGTGGTTGGAGTTCGGTGATAGAGGGTGTTCAAGTTGGTTGTCCACTTATTATGTTGCCTTTAGCACATGAACAATGTTTAAATGCTACAATTATGGAAGAAAAAATGGTTGGAGTGAAAGTAGCTAGAAATGATCATGATGGAAAGTTCAATAGGGATTCAGTGGCAAAGGCTTTGGCATCAGTGATGGATAAGGAAAAAGGCAAGGTTTATAGAAGTAAAGTTGAAGAGACGAGCAAGATATTTGGAGATATGGAGCTGCAGGACAAATATATTGATGGTTTTGTTGATTCTGTGAAATTCTATATGCATGCTTCTAAGCATTAGTATATGAGATAAATTTTTTTGTTAAACTTTTATAAAATAAACATTAATCATATAAATGTTATTATGTAAGTTAGAAGTCGTTTAAATAAGTGCTTTTATGTAAGTTAGAAGTTGTTTTAATAAGTTATCATTGATAGTTTGTGAAAATATGCCTAAAACAGCTTACATACATGTCATATATGTCGTTTTTAGAAGTTTTCACTAACAGACTTGCAAGTGCTTTTTCTAGTAAATAAGCTCGAATAAGTCAATTCAAATAGTTAATATGTAATCTTGTATTCAGTCATACCATCTAAGGCTTTTAGTTTGATGTTATAACCCATGTGCATGGAAGTTGCTTTGCATTTTCTTTATGTATTTTGTGATAATGATGTTGCTGTCCAAACCATACAATGGCATATTTTATTTTCTAATTTGGTGCTGCTAATTGATGCAATTGTTGAAGAACTTTTTTTATTTTTTTTTTTATTTTTATATATTTAAGGTGTTAGCTCAGTAATGAGAGGTTAATCTTGTAACCTCAAGGTTCTGAGTTCAAGTTCTCTTAGGAACGGTTGTAAAATGGTTATTAGTACCACTAGCGGTTGCAAAGCTGGTCGAACTCGTCATGCCGACTGTTTTGCCCGCCATTTGGACCAAACTAGGCTAAGGATTTGAACTCCCCTACCTAAATTTTCCTGTCCCGTTTAACACACCGTAAAAACGGGGCGATCACAGGGCCGAGCGGGTTGGTCTGTTGGACTGCTATTGTTTATTTTATTTTTTCTACCTTTCGTTGATTTTTTTACAAACTCAACCAAATTAAAAAGACAAAATCTGACATGTTTATAGGTATTAAGTGTTGTTTTTAGATCAAAAAGTAGTTGTTTGTTTCATGAATAGATTGTTGTTGTTCCCACTCCGTATGGATTGTCCAGCCAAAAGCAATTGCAACAAGCAATTGTCCAAATTTCCACAATGCATTAAATACATAATTTATTTTTCTTCCTCTTGGCATAGCTACGTACTTATTTTAATGGATAACTATAATGATAATAGTTAACGAAATATTTAATGTAAAAATCTATAACAAAAACTAAAATTGATTGTGAGATTTTTCCTTGTTTACATGGGAGAGAAGATTTTTCTTCTTTCAAAATGTAAAAAGTAAATGTTTAAAACAAATTTATTTATAAAAACGACAACCTAAAGTAATTCAAACGTATTCGTGAAGTATGTCAAATTTAATCGTAATATATATAAAAAAAACAATTAAATAAATTCAAATACATCAAGATTTTTATTTGGAAGCATCCTATGAGTATCAACATCTAATAGGTGTCAAACACAAATACTTCTCCTTTATTGGAGTATCCAGATTTCATAGTCACCGTGATTATTAAGATGATTTTCAACACAAGAATCCTAACACCGAATCCACTCATGTTCTCCACCAAGCCGAATTAGGATTAAGTGATATGTAGAAGATATTTCTAATACATTTCAAAGTTGTGAATAGGATATACACAATAATTTATTTATAATTAGATATATGCCTTTGATTTAAGAAATTTATAATATGATGAGACAGATTGAATTATTATAATTTGATGATGATGTAAAGTTATCTATCTTAGACGGCCAGTGCACTATCTTTAATCTTTAATATATAGGCAAAATACATCTTTTAGCCCATTAAATTACAAGAAAATATCAAATTTATCATTTAATGTTTATTTTTTTATCAAGTTAGTCATTTATGTTTGTAAAAGCTACAATGTTGAACTATTTTTAGTTTGAGATTTTGTAAAACTGAACTCTAAGTTTTGTTATCATATCATATTAAAGAACATAATAAATTTTCATACGATTTCATGATATAGATTAAGATAATTTCGTTTTTAATTTCAAGAACCATAAAATATATCTTACTCGAATTCTCTCTTACATAATTATTTTTTTGAAAGTTGATTGAGGGTATATGTTCTTATGATTATTGGAATCAAAACCCTTTAAGAATTACATCAGGTTATTGAAAAAATTGAGAGAATTTTTTGTTTCAATTTTGCTAGTTTGAAATTAGAATCATCGATGTAAACATTTATAAATATAAGTGACAAACTTAACACCAAAATAAAGATAAAAAATTAACTTATTACAAAAAAAAAAGAAGATAAAAGAGTAATATATTGTTTTCGTGTAATTTAAAGAACCGCACAATATATTTTGTCTAATATATAAATCTAACGTATTTCCACAAATTTGCATGAAAGATTTCTTGATCCAATAAGAAGCTCTTTTCCAAGTTGAAATGTGTGGTTGAGCTAAAAAAAAAATAGTTTAGAGAAATATATTTTGTTATTAAAATTTAGAGAAATATTGAAGTACTTGAAATTGAAATTGATAGTAGGAAAAATATGATACAATTATAGTATAGTACGATACACCTTTATATAGTGTTCATAATTAAGTTAACTAATATAACCATTGTCCACTTAATCATAACCAATTTTCACCTAATCTTAAATATTATTGCAAAAAATTAGTAAAAAATTTGAAGGATACACGCTAGTTGGTTCAAAATTTGTGACTTGAATAAAATGATTTTTATGGTATTATTATTGTAATTAATTTTATTATTTAATTTCAAAAAAATTTAAAAAATTTAAAATTTTAATTTAAAAATAAAATAAATATAATTTAAATTTATTTAATATATAAGTTTTAAATAATTTAAATATTAAAAATAATAATAAAATAAATAATATTTTATAAAAATTGGTGACGACAAAAAAACCCAATAATGAGTTAATAGTGAAACCAAAAAAACAGTTTTAAAAATAAAAGACTAAAAATTCATTTTTAGGAGATCAAAAGTGCATTAAGTCAATATTAAAATATGTAAAATACATGTTTTTGATGATACAAAAGAACAACGATGATGATGATCAAAGCAACAAGCTCAAAAAGAAGAAGTCTACAAAAATCCTATTTGATAAATTAATCCTATTTGACAAAAATCCTATTTGATAAATGATGCAAACCATAGCTCAAATACAATGAGAACCTCACATCTTTGCATATGGATAAAATTTATTTTCGAACGTCAAAATTACATTTACAAAGTATTAGAATTAATATTTTTGACAAAATACACAAGTGTATTCGAATACAACATAGGTGTATTTGAATACAGATGAAAATTGCTAAGTCAGTAGCAAAAACCTCTCATCCGTATTCGACTACATCCTGATGTATTCGAATACAACCAACAAGTCAGTGGCAAAATTGATCAATCTGTATTCGACTACATACATGTGTATTCGACTACACAGTGTTAAATTTGAATAAATTTGAACGTTACAAAGAGGTGTATTCGAATACAACCATTATGTATTCGAATACAACTGGAAGCAATGCAATTTTTCAGTTTTGAATCGACTCTAAATCATTGCAATTGTTCCTCAAACCTCTTGGATCAATGGCCACGAATCTGAAGAGATGTTTATGGACTATAAATACACCATAACTTTAGATTCAACTACAACAATCCTACTACACAACTTTAAATACTTTCAAAGTCATTTTTCATAAATTCAAGTACTTGCATATCATTTTCATATCCTTAACTAAGGTTCTCAAAGTACTTGAAGCAATCTTGGATTGTTATCATTCTACCTCTTTCTTACTCCTATACTCTTATCAAATCACAAGTGTTTGTAAAAAGAAGGTAGTACTTTCTTTAAATAGTTTTATCTAAGATAGTAGGGTGCTATCCTAGAAGATTTGTTAGAAGTTTGTAGCAAAGGTCCTAGGGTGGGACTTGTACATTTTCTAACAATAGTGAAAAAATCTCTTGTGGTGTGCAAGATGACTCGATGTACCCTTAGTCATAAGGGGAACCATGATAAATCTGTTGTGTTCATTACTTTACTGCCATTTACTCTTTCACTTACTATCCTTAAACGCAAAAATCGATCACTTAAATTCTGAAAATAAGGAAAACTCCTTAACACCTAATTCACCCCCCCAATCTTAGGTGCACATCTGTACTTACAAAATAGAATATCAAACCATTTATTGTTATTTATCACATTGTATGCCCATAACTCTCTTTCAAAATTTTAATTTATAAATAAAATAAATTTATTTAATATATGAATAAAATAAATATTAAATAAATTAAAAATGTAACTAATTTAAATATAAAAAATAATAATAAAATATTTAAAATAAAATAATTTTTTTTATATAAATATTTTAAAATTTTAAATTACTAAAAAAGGTTAAATAAAATAAAGAAATTTCAAATATTTTATTTCAATATTTTAAAATTTAAATTTAAATATTTTAATGTAAAATTTAAATTAATAATAACAATTAATTGTCACGTCATTAAATTTAAATCAACGGAAGTTAGACTAGTGAATGAGGTAGTCGTGCAATACTAGAGGCATGAACAATTTAGTAAAAACAAAGAAACAAAACACCTAGAAGAGTTATGTCTTCACCTTTTGTTTAATTTCTCTTCCCTTCGTTTAAGAAGATAATTTATGGTCAATTTTTCATCTAAAATTACTATTCTAATTTTTTAATTATTGTTTTTTATATGTATTTAGTTTTTATTTTATTTTATTGTTTTAAAGCAAAATTGTTTTATTTTTTGCCTTGTTGTGATATTATTTTAGTTTTAGATTGATAGATCAACTTTAATTCAGTGTAATTTTAATTAATGATTTTGACGTCTTCAACATTGTAGCTCTAAAAGCAAGCACACGTCAATTTTGTCATATTTATAGATTTTGTCGCATTTATAAATATTTTTCTATTTTATATTAATAATATAGATATTGTGAGTTTGTTTGTTCGTAGAATCATCTTTTTCATTTTTAACAATTAAAAATTGTATTATTAATTGATTTAATTTCAATTGATTTAAATGAATAGATGTCATTTTAATATAAAAAATCAAATTAACGGATAAAGTCATCCATCTATGTGTCATTTAGTACATTGGAATATGAATATAATAACTATTCAATATTATAATTTAAACATTGATGTAAACATTTTCATAACTTTTTATGGAAAATATAACTTCAACTACCTCACACATCTCCACAACCTTGACATGCTTCTACTGATATTTGTCCCAATTTCAGATGCAACACAGAGGGACTCACATACTTTGAATTCGGCGACCATCACATATCTTTGACTTATTTCACCATCAATTTTTGAAGATTATACCAACTGGTCTTGTTAGGTTTGGTTAAAATTAAAGATCCGTAAAAATTTCACATTGCTTAGATTTGTAAAGGAAGAGAAAACTCAAAATTATATATATATATGGTTCTAATTTTTTATTATAATTCGCATCAGTCATAAACAATTTAAGCTTGTATTTGATTCTTTTCTTTTCTCTTGTGTTGTGAGATGTAGTTTAAACATTTACTTTGGAGAGTGTGAGTGTACTGGAGGTCATGAGAAGTTTGAGACAAGTGTATGTGTTGTAACAATTTTTACATAGTTTTGTTCTTTGGTTGGTAATAGACAATGATCGTCATTTTTTTTTTAGATTTGGAGTTTCCACGTTATTTTCTTGTGTTTTGATTGTTATTTAAATTTCTGTATTTGTTTATTTTTCCAACATCGTTAAGGTTAATGTTTTGGGTTGAGATGTGGTACTACGCCAAAAATTAGATTTTACAGCGCTTTTCTTAAGCTGTTTATAGCACTTTTAAGCGATGTAGTATCTAGTGTTGTAAAAAAATACAACAACGCTATTTAAAATAAAAAAAGCGCTGTAATATATAGCGCTCAACACTTCTCTTAGAGTAGTTTTACAGCGTTTTTCATAAAAAAAACTCTATAATAGGTGCATATATAGCGCGTTTGTTATACTAGTTTTACAGCACTTTTTTGAAAAAAGCGCTGCAAATCTATTCTAAAACGCGCTGCTTGTTGTACTAGTTTTACAGTGCTTTTTACAAAAAGCGCTGTAAATCTATTCTAAAAAGTTCTGCTTGCTGTACTAGTTTTACAGCGCTTTTTCAAACAAGTGCTGTAATAGGTGCATTCTTACAGCGTTTTTTTCAAAAAAGCGCTGTAATAGATGTATTCTTATACTAGTTTTCTATTTCTAAAAAACGTTGCTTGTTGTACTAGTTTTACTGTGTTTTTTTTCAAAAAAACGCTGTAATAGGTGCATTCTTATACTAGTTTTACAACGCTTTTTTCAAAATTCAAAAAAGCGCTATAATAGGTGCATTTTTATACTTGTTTTAATAAAAAGCGCTCTAAACCGGATTGACATTTTTGAATGACATTTTAAAAAAAAAGTTGGTTTGTATAAACAGGTCTTTTATGACATTTTTTTAAGAAAGCACTGTCTTTCAATTTTTTTTTTCCAAAATCATATTCACCAAGCACATATTGACACAATTACTATATTCAATACATATTCACAAAAATTTCATAGCAACAACAAGTACAATATTTTTTACATATTCACAACAATTATATATTCACAATATCAATTACATATGCACAACAACAATCAATTCACAACACCCAATGTACAATATATAATAGTTTCTTTTCTCAACCTCACACACACTTTGAATTAACTATGAATTATATGTCAGCTTAACAATAATGCCAATTTCCCAGTAATAATGCCAATTTCACAACCAGCATGCCAATTTCCCAGCAATTTCTTATTTTACCCTACTGTAACAAAAAATAAAATAAACTATAATTAAAATAATGATCAGGTCACACCTATTAAAAATATACAATATATAATAGTTTACAAAGTGAAACTCACCTATTAACAAATTATATAACTTTCAGTTGGATCACATATTAACACCAGTCTTCTTTTATTTCGGTTAGATCACTTTCAGAGTATGTTGAATTGGAATTGTCAAAGTACTATGCGATATAATATTTGAACATAAATAAGTTAGAATCAAATATATACATAGTTTATATATGAAAATCAAAATATAATGAAAATCGCATACCGTTTCTGGAATTATATTTTGATTCATATCAACAATCTCCTTCATGAATCGCAATATATAGTATCCGTAGTCTATGTTGTTAGTTTGACGAGGGCACTATAAAATAAAACATATACGCCAATAAATATTTATGCATTGATTGTGAATAAAGTTTTAAAGGCATATAATTAAGTTCTATAACAAAAATTTCAAACCTTTATTGGAATCCATGTGATGTTGTTTGACTTATGCTTCGACACTGTAACACTCCTTTGAACGCGGAAAACTTGTAAAACACTATCAAATAAATGTGTTTATTATTCAATTACCAAACACATTATTTATCTCTGTAAGAAATAAATGAATATTACTTACCGAAGATATTCTTTATATCTAAGTGATTGTTATAATGACCGTAAAGTTGATCTAAATAGTATATAATTTCAGAGGTGACATTGATGGCAAACAACACCCAATGTTGCCTACAACAACAAAAATTTGGTTGACAACTTTGTTTACACAACTGATAAAGTATCATAAATTAAAAAAGATATAGATAAAGAATATATAATTACCCTGAATTATATGGCACAAGAAACAACTTATCCTTCTCTTTATTTCCCAAAAGTATATCAACGACATATTTATTTACGTTAACTGGATCGAGTTTAAACATGGACAACTTATGGGAAGATAAAAATGAAAATTTATCTGACAATTTACGCATGCACACCAACTTTTCATACAAAAATCTTCAATGAAAATGTCAAATTAGATTAATTACCAATAAATGTGGCAGTGATGCAATTAAAAGTAATTTTTACCTTAAATAAATTATTTTACATTACCTAATGTATATGCTGATGACAGTAGCACTTAGCTCCTTATGATTGAGAAGTTCATATATGTGCTCTTTATCAAGTAATTCTTCATACTCATCTCCGAAAATACCTTTCTCCATGTGTATGATACGTGAATCATTGCTGTCCATATTCATTTTTGCTTGTATGTCAAGACACGACTCAAATCGAGAAATGTGTGGATGACTTATTTTAGGAGCAACAATTGATTTTCCATGATCCAATTTTTTTATTTTCCCAGATTTTCGATGATCCAGTTTTTGAATTTTGCTAGATTTATTTTTACCACGAACTTGCATTTGTGGTGCGGCTGATTTGCGGTGCGGCGGGTTTTGCTTGAATTTGAAAAAATGAGGTTGATCAGTTTGTTAGTTATTATAGTAAGCTAATCATTTCGTATACACATTGATGTATATGTCAAAGCTTTTCTGGTGAAGTGACTGACTCGTTGCGAGGAATCTTCTTATCAGTCCCTTTAGACTTTTTAAGAATCTAAATAAATGTGAAATTAAAGTTAACAGCCGAAAAAATCAGCAATTAAATATAATCAATCTAAATCATATATCATACAATTAAATATACATAGCAATTAAACATACTTTATCTAGGCCAACAAGATTTTTGGGCCATGCCACATAACTACCTATTGCTTCTCCCAAAAACTTCATATCTCCATCGTTGTCGAGTATAGACAATGGTGCATCTTTAACATGGCCGGCTGGGATCGGAGTATGGTGTAATACTTCTCCCAAGGTATTGTAAAATGTTCCTTTTCCAACCATGCGATGAGTAGGGGAGGATAAATATAACACGCAAGATGAGACACCCTAAATCAATGGTTAATACATAAGTATGTGAAACAATTAGGTTTAATGAATTTCTTATTTTATCAAGTAATTATATACCTCTGGAAGACTTTTACGACCAATGTTGCAACTACCATTTTCACTCTCTAGTTGTATTTCACGTTGACACTTCGGAAGTTGCTTTTCCTTATTCGCTTTCACCAAAAATGCCACTTGCTCTGTTAGGATTTTCAGCTTATCTAGTACTTTCTTATTAGATGGATTTGTGCGCTTCTCATGTGTAAAATAGTTTTTTGGAGTTACGCCAAATCTTTTACCCCTCAAACGGCCATAATATTAAGGAACATTAAATATTTTACTTAGTATGTCCCTGCAACTAACTTGTTTATTCTCATCTTGATTTTCAGAACATTGTTCTAGATTCTCCTAAAATACATGTAGGATTAAAAAGATAATTCAATATCATTTTTAAAATACAATATTAAAAAATATTAAAGTGATAATATACTTACACATTGTTCTATCACTTGTTGATTATTTTCTTATCAACTATTCCATCTTTATTCAAACGAGCCTCCTTCCACAAAATATGACGACCTAATGGTTGATCGGATTTCGTCTCTTGAAGCTATTCGTTAAGACATAAACAAAAGCTATTTGTTAAGACATAAACAAAATATTAGTTAGAAGCTATAGTTTATAATCTACCACATTATATAATAGTGATGCTTACTTACAATTTTTTGCTCTAAACGTTCATACCCCATACACGAGTTTTTGTATGGATGCATTAGATTTTTTGCCCTCTCGCGATTTGCTGTACTTATACTCTATATGAAAAAAATATCGATCGTGTAAAAAAATACGCTAAGAATATGAATAATAAAACACAAATGCTAATAAATTAATATTATCACAAAAGCGCGGTTTGCATGTTTAGCTACAAAAGCACTCCATTCTTCATTTGATATGTAGTGTTTATATATTTTTGGAGCTTCAACATTCAAATTTCCATCGCGATCTCTTAAGTAGCAATTTGACAAATGAGATCTAAATCCCCTATGTATTTTTCCGGCAACTCTAAGCATATAATTTTTTCTCACCTCATCAACATTAAAAGCCGACTACAAAACAAATAAAGATAGAGTTTTAGTAAAAGTGTTTCAATGGAAAAAATTATAAGTAACAAAAAAGTGGAGTAAAAAGGTTACTTGTATATAATTCCACAATATATCTTTAGCATCCTTTAAAGCTTTATCTCTCCAATCGTCAATTGTTATTGGGATATTTTGACGAGTAGCTGCACCAACGTAACTTACCATCATTGAACTGTTGGGCTCAATTGGCTGGCCACTTTCATTCCATCCCACCTAATAAACTCATAGAGTAAGTAAATGCTTTCAAAAAAGATAAAAAATAAATTCTAAACAAAGTATAGTATACCTCAAATTTAATTCCATTACTTCTTCTTTTGATGACCTTTTGCATAATAGTTGCACAACGTTTAACTTCGTTTTCATAACTCTTAGTATTGACAACTTCATCATTTTGACGATCTAAATCATTATAAGTTCAATATAAATTCAACAAGTTCAACATGCAGTAGTCTAAGTAGCAGTATAAGTTCAACATGCAGTTTAGTGACAACAACAAATTAATAAATACAATACCTGAAGAGTGCGCAGAAATACGTATGGAGAGGGTTCGTATAGAGAAGGTTCCCAATAGGGTTCGTAGGGATAGTAACGAAGATGAAGGGGGTTCGCAATAGGGTTCGTAGGGACAGTAGGGTTCGTATAGAGTGTAACGAAGATGAAGAGTACATAATGAGCAGGAGGAGGTTTCGCAATGGCAAAAGTTCGTAGGGAAGAGTACATAATGAAGAGGAAAATGAAGCGGTTTCTTATTACCAGGTTAGTTATAAAATCCTATTACAACGCTTGTCCAAAAAGCGCTGTAAAATACCTCCTCATTTTATTTTATAAAACCCTAATACAGCGCTTGTCCAAAAAGTGCTGTAAAAGACCTCCTCATTTTATTTTTTAAAAGCCTTTTACAACGCTTGTCCAAAAAGTGCTTTAAAAAACCTCCTTATTTTATTTTTTAAAAGCCTTTTACAACGCTTGTCCAAAAAGCGCTTTAAAAGACCACCTCATTTTATTTTTTAAAAACATGCCTTTTACAGCGCTTGACGAAAAAGCGCTTTAAAAGACATCCTTATTTTATTTTTTAAAAGCCTGCCTTTTACAACGCTTGTCCAAAAAGCGCTTTAAAAGACCTCCTCATTTTATTTTTTAAAAGTCTTTTACAGCGGTTATGGACAAA
The DNA here is from genome assembly GCA_037974735.1 of Cicer chorassanicum. Classification (NCBI taxonomy): domain Eukaryota; kingdom Viridiplantae; phylum Streptophyta; class Magnoliopsida; order Fabales; family Fabaceae; genus Cicer; species Cicer chorassanicum. The sequence continues at coordinate 1,328,008 of JBBPBP010000003.1, forward strand.
AGCACTGTACAATTACAAGTTTATGTTCAGTTCAGTTCAAGTTAAATATGCTAAATTACAATTTCAGTTCAGTTTCTGTAAAATGCTAAATAATTAGTAAAATACCTATATTTGGATTTTTTCTCTCCAAATAATTAGTTAAATACCTATATATCAATGCTAAGTTACATGATCAGCTCAGATTGGGATCAGTTCAAGTTCAAGGAAAATGCCCAGTCAAACAAAGCTTTTTCAAGTTCAGTTCAAGTTCAATATAAGCAGAAAATCAGTTCTAGTAGGTCAAACACTTAAATTACATGAACTTAGTATAAAACACTAAGTTCAAGCTGAATATAAGCAGAAAATCAGTTCAAGCTAAATATAAATTTGTGTTATCTACTAGTATATTGTGGTATTTAGAGTTGTCTCTTATTCGCGCTGAGTAAGGACAATATATTTTTTCATTTCGAGATTGAAGTCTAGCACTAAATAGACTGTGTGTTGCAGGGTACAATGCCTCAGATGCGTATTTTTGGTGTTAGTGTTGCCACTAATGGGATCAATGAATTAGGGATGGCTTAAATGGCTCAAGCTATGGCACAGATGGCTGCTGCTATCGGCGCCCAAAATCTAGAGGTTTGGCAGATTTCCGCAGGCATGACCCTCCCAAGTTCCATGGAGATGTTGACCCCGAAAAAGCTGACAAGTGGCTACAAGAAGTAGAAAAGATCTTTGAAGTGATTCGATGCCCACTCGGGTTGAAAGTGAGTTAAGCCCCTTACCTATTACTTGGAGATGTTGAGTGTTGGTGGAGGAGCGCCAAATTGATGATGGAAGCTGCTCAAGAAGAGATTAACTGGTAGTCTTTTCAAATGAAATTTCTGGATAAGTATTTGCTAGCTAGCGCTAGAACAAAGTTGGGTGATGATTTTCTTAAAATCAGTCAAGGTGGTATGACTGTGGGAGAACATGCGGCGAAATTTGAATCGTTGTCACAATATTTCAAATTTTTCCGTCAGACCTTTGATGAAGTCTTCATGTATCACTGCTTTCAAGATGGGCTAAGATATGAAATTCAAGATTTTGTACTTCACTTAGGAATCAAACGATTCCAACTGCTAGTAGAAAAGTGTAGAGATATTGACGCTATGAAAAACTACAAGTTGAACCATGGAAATAACAGTAACTCTACGGGACCAGTTTGTTCGAACAATAAAAATTGTATTCTTGGCCAACCCGATAAAAAGTCGTATCATCGTTCTTAGAAAGCTAGTTGGGGACAATATCGTCCTACGATTCTAGACTCGAGAGATAAAGGAAATGATATGGGAACTAAGCTCTATTGCTATAGTTGTGCCATGACATCTTGCTGATAAGTGTACTGAAAAGAGTAATTTATGCTACAATTGTCAGAAACTAGGAACAAGAATTACTAGAGAAATTTTGTGATCTGAACTTGGATATGGAGTTTACACAAGGAGAATTAAAGCTTAGCATGATCACCATCTCTAATGGGCTAATTGAGGACATTCAGAAATATCAATTTGCCGATGAACTACTTCAGAATGGTGCAAGGGAAGACACCAGACTTTGATGTTGAACCAGATAATATTTTGTGTTGCGAAGGACGCATTTGCGTTTCGGCGGTGGACAAGAAAAAGAGTTTATTCTAGAGGAGGCACACAAGAGTAAATTGAGTTTTCATCCAGGAGTGACTAAGATGTACCAAGATTTGAAGTGAAACTATTGGTGGCCCGTAATGAAGAAATAGGTGGCTGAGTTTGTGGCAGCTTGTCTGACATGCTAGAAAGCTAAGGTAGAACATCAAAGACCCACAGGAATGTTGCAGTCCTTAGACATGCCTAAATGGAAATGGGACAGTATTTCCATGGATTTCATTGTAGGATTACCTAAGACGCAGAGGAAGAATGATTTGATTTGGGTGATAGTTGATCGTCTAACTAAATAAGCTTATTTTCTACCCGTAAGGACCACCTAAAGTTTACCTCTCATTTTTGGGAAGCTTTGCATGAAGTGTTGGGGACGAAGTTGAGACTAAGATCTGCTTATCACCCACAAACTGACAGACAAACAGAGAGAACCAATCAAACCTTAGAGGATATTTTAAGAGCTTGTGTCTTGGATGATTGCGAAGGTTGGGATGAATGTTTACCGTTAGTTGAATTCACCTATAATAATAGTTTTCATGCACGTATTAGGATGGCAACAAATGAAGCCCTTTACGGATGGAAATGCCAGATATCATTGTGTTGTATCATGATAGCGAAAGTACCATAGTGGGGCCAGAAATGATGCAACAAACCACAAAGATCAGGAAAATAAGAGAGAGGATGAGAACTTCCCAAAGTCGCAAGAAAAGTTATGCTGATAGACGTCGTAGAACCTTGGAATTTAAAGAAGGTCAGCATGTTTTCCTATGTGTTACACAGACTACTGGGATTGGTAAAGCCATCAAGTCGAAAAAGCTTACGCCAAAGTTCATTGGACCTTACCAAATTCTCAAGCGAATCGGACTTGTAGCTTACAAAGTTTCGCTACCACCACTCCTTTCCAACATTCATGATGTGTTCCATGTTTCGCAGTTGCGGAAGTTTGTCCATGATCCAACACATGTCATTGAACCAGATGTAGTGCATTTGAAAGACAATTTATCTTTTGAAGTGCCCCCAATAAGAATTGAAGACATAAAGGTCAAGACGCTCAGCAACAAGAAAATTCCCTTGGTGAAGGTAATCTGGAATCAAGCCATTCGAGATGCCACTTGGGAACTCCAAGAGAAGATGAAGGAGGAGTACCTGAAGTTTTTCCTTGGTGCTAGTTTCGAGGACGAAACTATTTTAGGTGGATAGAATGTAAGATCCGCATTTTTTTTCATTATTAATAGTTAATGAGATGCATTTTCTTCATTTAATTTTATTATGTAATTTCAAGATTTTATATTAATTTTAATTATTATTTTTGAAATGCATATATTCCTATTTGATTTGACTGTATATGTCGCTAATTTTGGTTAAAATAGAAAAAGAAACTGAATAATGCCTCCTTGTAAATTAATTGAAATAATAATAATAATAATAATAATAATAATAATAATAATAATAATAATAATAATAATAATAATAATAATAATAATAATAATAATAATAATAATAATAATAATAATAATGACATGATTTGATTTTTGGTTTAATAAAAAAAGAGGAATCATGTTAAATGGGTGTGGCCCATGTATCAGTTACTAAGGGAAAGAGAAAGGTGTGCCACTCATAGAGTGCGAGAGACATTGAGGAAACATAGAAGAAAAGGAAATATATTGGTTCAAATATTAGTGTGAACCGAGTTGAACAAGAGTTTGTGGCGCATAATTCTAGAAACAACTTTGGTAATCGTAAGGACATCACTCCATTCGCTTTTCTACTTGAATTATATGTGATATAATTGTAGTGTGATGTTATATATTGGTTATGTTTGTGTGCTATCTTCAAAATATGTTATATGAATTACGTGTTTATGAATGATATTATGAGATTAAGTAATTTGCGTATTTATATTAATAATGGGTGGTTATTCAAGGTGATGACTTTGTGTCTAAACTAGGCTGGTTTCGGACAAGGTTGAATGGTTTTTGACGCTCTGATTGAGTGATCTATTTTGTTACTAACTAAGGTGATGACATTCACACATGCATTGGTGGCATGAACCTAGTCGCAAATATGTGACGACAGTTCCTTATAAAGGCAACGTGATTCAGAAAAATACTCAATGGTGGGGTACTGAACATGAAACTCCAAAGAGCATTTGTCCAATGGTGGGACATTGTCCAATGGAGGGACTCTTTTCTCTACAGGGTGGTGATATTCTGAAATCATGCATTGACATATAGTCTAACAAATAGGATTTGTGCATTCTGCTTGATTTGTATCTTTGGTGCTTTGTGATTTAAATTGTTAAATGAAGTATATGATTTAGTTATATTTTTCTATAATAACTATATATGCATTTCTATTTGCTCTATGTTTGTTATTTGAAGATGACCCTAACATTTGACAGATGACATCCCCAATTTTCTTTTGCACCTGAATGAGTTTTCGGATGAATAGATGGAGCATTTCTTTTAATTTCTAAGATGGATAGTGGTGGTCAGCTTTAGGGACTTTATTTCTGTTAGACTCTAGTTTAAACCATTTATTACTTTCTATTTTGGTATAATATTTTTGAATCATAAAACTTGAGTACTCAATTATCTTGTTCAGATACTTGAGGATTTCTAATTAATTATCGATTGGTTGTTTGCATTTATATGTGTAATTATGTATTTTGGTTGCCCGAGAACTAAAATATTTTCATGAAAAAAAAATGGAATGCATTTTAAACATAGTATTTCGAGATAATGTTCCAAAAAGTGGGATCTTACATAAGGTCTTGAGAGGAAGGGGAGGGATTCTATGTCGGAGGGAGGAAAAGTTTTCAGCTAAGGTTGCCTCATATATCTCATATGAGGTGTTCGAGTCAGAGTCAGAGGTAGTAGCTGCAGGATCAGAAGGATGGACAACTAAGTTTGTATTTTGGGTAGGGAGTGAGAGGTTTTGGTTCATGGTCAGGTTGTTCATTACTACTCGTATTACTAAAAATAATAGAAGGAGTAGTTTACTTAGAATTGGATGTTACCTTCTATTTCTTCTTTATAATTCGATTTTCTTCGTCCTCGTTGGCGTTTGTTGCATCTTCCTTTTCATCTTCTACATAGAATTTCTTGGCAACCCTTTTTTTCTTCTTCTCAAACACTTAAGCAGCTTTGGGCAGAGAAAGGAAAATATGAGCCATCTCTTGATTAGATTGGCACATCCTTAGGTATTCTAAAGCTACTTCTTTATTGTCTTCCTCAATTAAAAAGGCATAAGAGTCCTCATCTATAGAGGGACATAAGGAACTTTACTTCTTGTTTTTCCAAATCAAACAAGTTTATTTTGTAAAAATTGTTTTTTTTTACCAGTAAATAGTATGGATCCATCAGTTTGACTTATTGTTTTTCACGTCTTTTGATTGAAGACAACATCATAACCATTATCGCTTAATTGACTTATGCTCACAAGTAAAACATTTTTTATAGATGGAAGAGAACCATTACCTACTGTAGTTAGACCCAAGTCCATTTTATACTTAGAGTTTTCTGATAACAAAAGTATTTTATGAGAACAATATATTTGACTTCAAAGAGTATGAAATAAGATATGGTCAAGATTTGTAGAAGATTTGATCAAGATTTATCTACAACAAAATATGAACAAAATCAATCTGAAAAATTTACAAACGCAATCTTAAAAAATTACAAATAGAATCAATCTGAAGAATTTACAATCTCAATCTAAACAAAAAAGGAACATAATCAATTTGAAAAATTTACAAATGCAATTTGAACACAATACAATTCATAATTAAACAATGACTAAATTGAAGTCCAAATTTTAACTATAAATAGATACTCAAGGCTGAAGAAGAAAATCATCGAAAAGCAGAAAAGAGTAGTCTTAGAGTTCAAAGGGAGAAACACTTGTTCGAATGAGAAATATTTTCTGAGTGTTCTTTTCTTAGAATGTGATAGTTATTATTATTATCAACTTTTTTAGAAGCAACTATTCAAATTTCAATCTTTTATATCAAACCTGATAGTGGTTTAGTTCTTTCTTTGTCAGGTTGGTAGGAGAAGACTTGGCTTGTAGGGTTAAGGTAGTTAGTTCCTCAAAAGTCTAGGGTTGTTAGGCTCTTTGGGAAGACTGCTCGGAGGGTTAGGTGCTTTGTAATTCAAGGTATTTGATTTAGTGGGTTAAAACCTTCTGAATGAGTGGACTGGATGTTGCCAAGTTAGTGGTGAACCAGGATAAATCTATTTGTCAAATTATTTATGCTTTCATTGCCTGCTACCTCTGAATCCGATTGCTTCTACTCCAAGTAAGTCACCAAAACCGAACTAGTTTTTTATTATCAAAAAGTTATCAACTTTAACAAACACAATTCAACCCCGTCTTTTCGTGTTTGCACCTTCAACTGTATCGTGTCCAATGTTCTTACCCTTCTGATTACCTAAAAAAAACCTATGAATCATCTGTTCTCGAGGGTCAGGTTTTGGAACATAGACTTTTCTCCCGTCATGTGCCATGAACATCCACTGTTCAGGTACCATGACTGGTGTTTTAACTTTGTTGCTAAGGATATCTGCAAGATAGATTATTTTATTCTTAGACACCCAAATTTGGTTGGGTCCTAGTTTGTTAGTTCTAAAAGGTGTCTTGTCTTTCCATGTTTTTTTGCATAGGACATGTTCTTTTAGTACGACATTTTTTTAAGCAATATATGCAAGCAGTATTAGGTAGGTTAGCCTTAGAAGTTTGGTTCTTCAAAACCAATACCTCGTTTATTGTTTATGCTAACACCATAGATCATATAGGCTTGTTTGCTTCTGTCTATGCCGTTTGCAATAAATTCTTGAAAGATTTTTTGATACTTGACAAAATTATAGACCCACTTTTATTATACCCATATTCCACTTTCAATAAAAAAAAATTATTTCTAGATTTAAAAAAAAAAAATTGTTGTTTGTAGATAGAAAAGTAGTTGTTTGTTCATTAATTGATAGTTGTTGTTGTTCCCACTGCGTGTGGATTATCCCGCCAAAAGGCAACAAGCAATTATCTAAATTTCCACAATGCATTAAATACATAGTTTCTCATAGGCATTACCATCAACCGAGGGAACATGCCATTTGACTTATATCATACAGCTATGAAGCTCAAATAAGATGTAGATTTCTCATTTGGCAATACCAAGGAAAACAATTCGTGCCATATATAATTTTCCCATTGTATACTATACCTAACACAAACCATCATGATGAATGTTATATAGAGTTCTTACAATTATGAACCAGTTTGTTTGAGATTTTTGTGATTTCTTTTAGAAAAAATTAAACACTTTTAGGGGTGTTAGAGCTAATTTGTTACAAATTCAAAAAATAAAAATTGATTTTGACATTTCATAATTTAAAAATTATTTATTAGAAATTTTTAAAAAATAGGAATTTGTTTTTATTGTTTACTGTAACAAAAAATAATTTTTATGAGAAATTTCTAAAAATAGTTTCTCATTTGAAGTAGTTTTTAGATTTTTTTTTTCTTCTAAACTATAACAAATAAATGAAAACTCATAAAATTGATTATTTTTAAAATTAAGTTGTAATAATCAGACTCTCAATCCATTAGTTACAAGTTTTTTTAGAAATTTGAACATTTTCTTATTTGGCCAGGTATGGCCATCATTTCATCTCTCCATTTTCAAATTTTAGCCAAAATATATTATATTTGAAGATGTTAAACTTGATTATCTTAATTATCCACCAAAACTGGAGAAAAAATCTTAAATAAAAAGTAAGTTGATTATTTAGAAGTTTAGTATAAGAGAAAATAAAAATAAACTATAATGAAAAAAATATATGCATTTATAAAATGATATAAATGTCTTTAAGAAAAAATTAGATACGGTCAAAAGAATAAAAATAAATATTTCATTACAATCAACAAAAAGTTATAAAATATAAAAATAAAATTAAACATAATATATATATATATATATATATATAGCTAGCACATGTGGTCCGTTAACTTAATTACAGTTAACGTTTTAGTCATTAATCTTTTTTTCTTTCGATTTGGTCCTTTATTTTAATTTTCAGTGACAATTT
>JBBPBP010000003.1:1341660-1353174 GCA_037974735.1 Cicer chorassanicum
AATTTAAATAATAAACTGTTACTATAAAAAATTATTTTATTTCAAAAAAAATTTACTTGGGATAAGATTTAAATTTTTCATTACTTTTTAACTATTTATAAAAGTAATTATCAAATAAAAATAGATCAATTTCAAACAATAAAATAACATTTTATTAAAAAAAAAAAATTGTTTATCATAAGCATTTAATTAAAAAAATTAAAAAAACAAGCACTCCTACAATTCTGTCAAAAAGAAAAAACATTCACACAGTTGAAGGGGGTGGTGGGACAGGTTCATTTGCTTTTATGTAAGAATGGGAGAGAAAAAAAAAATTAAAATTGCTAAAATTACATATTTTCCATTGATAAAAAGTTTAGGCTTTTCTATGTTTTTTTTTTATGCACTCTTTCCAAAAGTTAAAAACAAAAATTAAGAAGCAAAATATTTATATACTGTTTTAGTTTTTTAGTTTTAAAAACTTATTGAAAATAGTTTTGAAAAACAATTTTAAGAAGGTTGTCTCTCAAACAAGTTTTTTAATTTTTTTAATTTTTAAAAACTTCAAAAAAAAAATAATGAAAAGTAAATCAAACAAATATCTTGTCACTAATGAGAGTGTCATATTATATGGTGGTTTGAGCGATTAATTTAAATTAGTTTTGAAGGTTGTGCTGATAGGATACACGGTTGAGTTGCATCTTCTCTTCTAAGGCATGACTGAGTTTTCTCAAAGCTTTGTTTTTGCTGATGGTTTTGGACACCTTTAAGAGAAAAAGCAGGTGTTCATCATCAGTTGGATATCTTTTCGTCAACTGATCTCATTCAGCTGGAGAGAGAACTTCAGGAACAATTCTCATCTATTTTAGAATAAGATGAACTTTTATGGTTTCAAAAATCTAGAGAGAGTTGGATCAAATTTGTGAATAAGATTATCAAATTTTATCATACTCAAATTGTGATTCGGAGGAGAAAGATAAATGTAACACCCTAAATTTTATAATAAATATTTTTTTTAATGAAATAGAATTTTAGATAATTAATTTGATGTTAAAATTATTTTCGAATATACGTGGATACATTTTGTGACTAATTTTCGTTATATAGGTGTTTTCTATGATGTGTTAATCTGATACATATTTGACTAAATAAGTGATATAAATAACAAATATTATATTTTATCGTTTTATATATTTTTCTATAAATAATAGTATTTTAGTTACATATTTTAAGGTATAAGATTTTAGGCGATTCTACTTGTATATGTGTGTTCGTAGTTAATGCAATATTTTCTTATATGTTAGACTAATGTTAGATGTGCACATAATTATATTTAATTTTTTATAAATATATCCTATTTTAATTATTTATTTTACAAATAATTATTTTGAGTTATTAGTAATATTGATATTGAGTTTCTTTATTTTTATACAGTTGTTATGGTATGATGATTTTATACATATTTATTTTGATTTAGTAATTAATATAAATTGTTGATGTTATATTTATTTATTTTATCTTTTCAACTATTCTATAAAAATGATGTATTTTTATGTGATTATTTTGAAAAATGTTATAGTAATACTTATAGTTATTATTTTGAATAGGGGAGTTTTGGTTAAAACTAAATTTATCTATGTTAAGGATAAATAATAATATGTTAAAATGAGTATTTTGGAGAAAAATTTTCTAGAAAAGTAAAATAAATTATTTATTTATTAAGGGATTTTAGAAATACTAGAAAATGAATTTTGGACCAGACGACTATTTACATCCCTATTTCCTACTTCTACATATTAATTTGGGCTATTACTGGTTGGACTTCTCTTTCCTACACCTGCGAGTTGCTCATTACACCCTTATTTCTGCCTCAAACATGACTACCCTGTGTTGGGCCTTTCAGTTTTACTCTTATACCTGTACATCTGCTATCTGCACCCCTCTTTCTGCAATTAAAAAATAAAAAACAAAAATTAGACTAATGGCAGCCAAATCGCATCAAACTCTTTTTCTCTCAAATTCACTCCCATCAATTCTTTGTCATTTGAATCGATCCCAACCTCTATCCCACACAAAATCGGCCACTGAATCCATTTTTTGCGTCAATTTTATCGACCGTGGCTCCGTTTCATCAGAAGCAGCTGCGTTTCTTTCCTTGGGCGACTTTTTTTGGCCGATTCCGATCACCACATTTGTTGTCTCAAAAAACTGGTATAGTTTTTGGATTCCTCTCACCAAAACCTTCAAGAAGCACTACTCATTTGCATTTTTTGGTGAAGTTGACGTCGGACCTTTCTGACGCTCCAACGAGTCGGTGAGACCTTTTCTTCTCGTCGTTTTGACTCCATTTCCGCTCCTAAAATTACTATCAATTATTTAACATTTATTTTTATGCTCCTCATATTTATCAGTCGCGCCTCGGCGATTTTGTGAATTCGCCGTTTATTCAGATTCGCTCGCTGTACGTTGTCGATTTGCAGTTGCGGTTGAAAACTTCAATTGATTTCTGTGTTTGAGAAAGCGTCTAAATAAGGTAAAGGGTGAGAGAGCGTTTGAATTCATGAGTATAATATATTGTGAGATGAACGAGAAAATCGTATTTCCCAACGATTCATTTGGGGCTCGCTACGTACAGCAGTAGCCTTTTGAGAGATAAATTAATTAATGTGAAAATATGAGGATTGTGAGATTAAAATGTTAAATAGAAATGTTTATAAGGTGTTGATTGATTTAATTTTCGATAATTGTGTGGTATTTGATATTATTGTAATGTTGGATGTCAAATGAAATTATGTGCATACGTTTGATTACACAAATTTATGTGATGTGATAATAAAGGATGGATGCGTTATATGATATATGTTTATGTGATGATAATTATGATTTTTGATTGACGATAGTGATGTAATAAATTTGTGATGAGTTTATATGATGATCATGATTATGTATCATTAATGATGTTATAAAATTGTGATGAGTATATTGAAGTACTCCATAATCGATGACATAGTGATATCTCCAACTTGTGCTAAAGATGATGCTCTTAATGAGGTAGTCTTGGCTAACGATGGGAGAAAATAGATGTTTGGAATATTTGAAGTTGATGTGAATTTTTGAAGTGGAGATTATTTTGTCATCATATAGGTAGGGTCTGATAAGCCTAGTGATTCTGGAGAAGTACAACCGAATGAGCCTGATCGTGACGGTCTACCGTTGAGCCTTAAGGAAAGATTGTTAGACCTTGGAGGTATTCGGGTGGGGAATTCCTAGGTGACTTGGAGGTAGCACTCCAAATGTCGGGAGCTACTATGCAACACACGTTTACCTCGACTGTCGCGTATATGTGTCTCGGGTTGAATTAAGGGGATCTATGAGGACAGGGTCAATTTGAATTGTCCGTCCACCGGGATGGTGGCATAGTATCAAGCCTCCTAACCAAGTACTTCATAGTTAGAATGATACCAAATTGTGAAGTAGAGTCTAAGTTCATGCATAATACTGCATTTTTGTGTGATTGTTTTTCAAAAGTGATATGACGATAATTATTTCCTTTGGATGATGTGACGATATGACGATATATTGATTTTACTTGAGTGATTTTGACATTATAATATGATGTTATTTTTCTTGAGTATTTTGATATATTATGATGTGATATGATACAGTTTATTATGATTGTTTGTGTTCTTCTAACTTATATTATACTATCAACATGATTTCGAAACTGACCTCCTTCGTTGTTTGTATTTGACTGGCTTGGCTCTGCGTTTGCGAAATCACAGTTATTACAGGTTAATGAGTTTGGAAGTTCAAGTTTGGGAGAAATCCCGCTCTGATAGGTGATACTGGGAATAAGGGTTGTAACTTGTATTTTACTTATTTAATTTGAAATGACTTTTTGTATGAAAACCTTATAAGTACTAGTAAGTTCTTGGAATTAAATTAATAAATTCTAGTTAAATCAACTTTATGGAGATTGTCATGTTTTATAGAAGAAAAAAAAAGTTTGAAGTGTTCCTTTTAGTTTTGAGAAATGTAATATCCTAAATTTGTTACAAAAGTTTTTATTTCCTTTGAAACAGATTTTATTTATCCGCTGCAAATTTTTGAAAAAATACAGTATAAGTTATTATATATTATTTTGGGGTTTAGGGTGTTACAAACAAGATTACTAGACTCAACATTAAGGTATTTGGTGTTTCGATGACAAGACTTTGAAGAGAGAAGTCTCTAACTTTTTCAAGAAATTATTCCAATCTAATGCCTAGTGTGATTCACATATCCTTGTGGTTCATAACATTCCTCAAATTCCACAAACTCGTCATGATTCTCTTTTTACAACTTGAATCAACGAGGGAAACAAAGGATGATATTTACGCTATGTCTCCATACAAAGCTCCAGGCCTAGATGGATTTCGGCCAATTTTCTTTACTATGTACTGACATATTGTAGGAGGTGATGTTTGGAAATTATTGTCTGATGCTTTTTCTTTTGGTTGTATCCCTGGTGATATTACTGAGACCCTCATCCTTCCTATCCCTAAGATTGATGAACCTCAGAGTCTTAGTGATTTCAGACAAATCAGTTTATGTAATGTTCTCCTTAAGCTTGTTTCTAATGTCTTTGTTCGCCGTATTAGACCCCATTTTGAAACTCTCATTCCCGCTCTTCAAAAAAGTTTTATTCCCAATCGAGGTAATGTAGATAATGCTCCTATAGCTCAAGAGCTTGTCCACGACATGCATACTAAGAAAGGAAAATCAAGTTTTCTTTATGTATAAAATTAATTTTGAGAATGCATATGATAGTGTGGATTGAAATTTTTTGAAAATGACTCTATTAGAATTTGGCTTTCCAACTTCAACTATTGAGCTTATTATGAGTTGCACCACCTTCTCATCCTTGTCTCTTAAGTGGAACAATGATAAGCTTGACAATTTTACTCATACTCGTGGCCTGTAACAAGGTGACCCTATGTCTCCTTACTTATTCTTGCTTTGTATGGAGAAGTTGGCCCTTCTTATTCAAGAAAAGATAGAGTCTATAGTTAGGCTCTGATACGTATCTCTGATAATGGACCAACTATTTCTCATCTCTTTATTTGTAGATGATTGTTTACTTTTTACAATAGTGAAAACTTCGCAAGTTAGACTATCCTCAAGCTTTTGCAAAGCCTATGGTATGAAAATCAATGTTCAGAAATCAAAATTCCTCCTTTCTAAGAACCTATCTCGACAGAAGGTAATGAAGTTTGAAGGAAAATCATGCTACTTAGTAAGCCTGAGAGGCTGACTCTTGCTAAGTTTGTGCTTAGCTCTATGCCTATTTACACCATGCATAATTTATGGCTTCTTGATGGAATTTGTAATAAGATTGATTCTTGTATCAGACAATTCATTTGGGGAGGCAAATCTAGTCGTTGGGTTAAATGGGACACCATAACTCAACCTTCTAATAAAAGTGGCATTGGCATCATGAGAGCTAGACATGTTAATGTTGCCATGTTGGGTAAACATATTTAGGAGCTTATTCACAATCCAGACAAGTTGTTGGTTCAGTTATTATCATCTAGGTATATTTCCAAATCCCACATCCTTAAGGCGAATAACTATCATGGAGCATCATACACGTGTTGTTCTATTGTTAAACTAGTCGAATATCTCATTCTGAATTTTATGACTAGAGTAGTGAGGGGAGACATTTCCATTTGGTATGATAAACGGCTCCCTAATGGTAGAATTTGTGATATAATTTCTTCAATTGAAGAACAGGATACCCACCTACATATCATGGATGTCTGTAGTTACCGGACTTGGAATTTTGACATCATTTCCATCCACATCCCTTAAGAGATCAAAATGGAGATGGTAAGTGTATTTACTAATGATGACTCAAATGATACTCTTATTTGGGAGCCTTCTGTATCAGAAACTTACACCATAAAATCATATTATTCTTAGTTAACTTTGATGTCTAATCCTTCCCAAACTCAGACTATGTTTTGGTCTTGGATTTCGAACATTAAGTTACCTGAAAATATTCGTCATTTTGTTTGGATTATTATGCATGGGAAGTTACCTACCAACCGTACACGAGTTACTCATCGTGTTTCAATAGATGCTTCTTGTTATATATGTGGTACAGATAATGAAACTATCTTACATACTCTTAGAGATTGTCCCAAAGCCATGTAGGTTTGTAGTAATTTTGATTTTCCATCTCACATTAATTTTTATGAGGATTATATGCATAATTGGGTCAAAAGAAATGTGGATGGAAATCATGGTCCTCTTTTTCTTATTTGTTGTTGGATGATTTGGAAATCTCGTAACGAAGAATCCTTCACTAATAATAGCCATTCTCTCTAGAATATTCTTAACCAAATTAATATTATTTTCCACTCCACCAAGAAGGCTTTTGGTGGTTCTAATACGGCTTTAACTCCTAGACTTGTTTCTTCGCACCCTCCCCTAGAGAATGTGATAAAGGTAAGCGATGGTAGCTCCATTGGTAATCCAAGGCGAATCCATTTGGGTTGTCTTTTGAGAATCTCGTTTAGAGGTTGGATCACAGGTTTTATAGGAAGTTGTGGTTTCACTTTTAATATTAATATTGAACTTCCAGCCATTTCTCATAGTCTAGATATTGGTTGGGATCATGGTTTCATAAATGTAATTTGTGAGTGTGGTTCCTAAACGGCCTTGAGATTTATTAAAAAAAGAGTATCGCCTACTCATCCTTATACGCCACTGGTGGATTATATTCAATCTTTGATTTCTAAGAAATGGAAACTTGTCCTTGTGCAAACCTTATCTAAAAGAAAGGCTAGTGCAAATTGGCTTGCTAATTGGGAGTATCAAAAAATTCAAAAAATAATAAGTCATGATAATGTGTTTAATTTTATATATTTACGATCACATTTTATTGTACTAATAAGTCATAAATCTATTCCAATAATTGAGCTCACATTCTCATTGATGTTTTAACAAAGTGTCAAATTTACATCATAAAAATATTAAATAAATAAAAAGTAACAATAACTAACAAACAAATAAAATAATGTTTTTGGTAGAAATAGTACAAGCCTCCATCCTCTACAGTTTAAGCTTCCATGTTTCCCTCCTTTTGAATCTTCACCAACTTTGCACTCCATCAAAAAGTAGAAGTCCCATCTTCACCAACTTTGCACTCCACCAAAAAGTAGAAGTCTCATCTTCACTTGTCACTCCATAATTTATGCAAAACAATAGAAAAACCAGAACTCAATTTATCTCATGGATGCAACGATTGATCCTTGTAGCCTACAAATTAAGAACCAAAAATTAAATGAGAGAGAGTTTATATTTTCCTAAAAAATCATAATAGCGGAAAAATAGTTATTTGTTTCTAAGATCAACAAAGAAAACCACCATCTTCTTCATCAAATCAATTGATAAGCATAAACAAATCCAAACCCTTTTTAATAACACAACCAACAAAAATCAAATGAAAAACACCTGATTAAAAATGTAGAGTTAGAGAGAGCATGAGCCACACATCACCACCTCCATCATCCTTTGCAAATCCCTTAGGAAACCATCATCAAATCGACCTTTGCAAACCACCACCACGAGCGCTACCGCTAGAGCGTCCACTCAGCCACCACCATCAACTTTGACCCTTGACGAACCACCACCGCGGGAAACTCCCCTATCGTGGCCATTTTTATGTGTTTGTTCTCTCTCACTCTCTCTCTTAACAATGAAACTCGTTTCTCTATGTGTGTGTGTGTTTACTTTTTTAGAAAAAAAACATTCACAATAAATAAATATTAGATTAATTAGATGTGACATCTTTTTAATCTTTGAGTTGTTAAGACATAAGTTGTACCACTTGGTAGCTTTAAAACTCAAATTTTCAAACCGAAAATAATAAAAATATTCTTAAACGGGTTAACTGGATGGGACATCTTTTTACTCTTGGAGTTTTTGAGACACGAGTTGTACAACTTGATAGTCTTCAAACTCATTTTTTTCAAACTAATTATTCAAATCAAACAAACTCTTTCTTTTTTTTCTGTTAAAACAGCTCTTTTTTTTTTGTCAACAACAAAACACAATTTCTTTAAAAGCAATCAACACATCCGCATTTTCTATCCAAGAACTACGTAGCTTTGATTTCTCCATCGCACCGGGAGATACGTAGGAGCAAGATCACACTCTTGTCTAGCACATTAATAAAAAATCTCTTTTTTTTTCCCTCTCTTTTTTAAGCACATATTTATTTCAAAAAACAATTGATATTCATATTTAATAATAAGGAAAAATAAGTATTTTTAAGTTCATATTAATTTTGCACAATTAATTATAGGTAACCGTATTTTAATGAATGTCGTAGGGTGCTAATACATTCCCTATGCATAATCGACTCCCGAACTCAAAATTTGGTTTCAAAGACCATTTTTTATTTTTTATTTTTTATTTTTAAGGGTTTTCCAATATTTTCCCTATTTTAAAAAAAAAATTGGTAGCGACTCCATTGAATTCAAGAAACACTCAAAATTTTAGGCCGCAACAATCTCCTATTTTAGTTATTTATTTTATAAATAATTATCTTGGGATAGTGGTGATGTATTTGATTTCCTTAATAAATAATTATCAACATGATTTTGAAACTCACCTCTTTCGTTTTTTATGTTTGACAGGTTTGGCATTGCGTTTGTGAAATCGCAGTTATTACAGATTAATGAGTCTTGAAATTCAAGTTTGGGAGAAACTCTGCTCTGATATGTGATACCGGGAATAAGTGTTGTACTTTGTATTTTACTTTTATATATTTAATTAAAAACTACTTTTTGTATGAAAACCTTATAAGTACCCGTAAGTTTTTGGAATTAAATTAAGAAATTATAGTTAAGTCAAGTTCATTGAAATTGCACTGTTTTTATTGAGGAATAAAGTTGTTACATGTTTATTTAAAGGAACGTGATATCCTAAATTAGTTATAAAAAAATTTATTTCCTTGGAACATATTTTCTTTATCTGCTGCGAATTTCGTTTAAAAAATCTTGTATAAATTATTATATATGTTATTTTATGGTTTAGGGTGTCACATATACCACAAAAAAGAATAATATAAAATATCACACTAAGACTCCCCCTTAATATATGCAAGTCTAAATGTAAGAGTGGTGAGAGATATTCTCATAAGATAGTTGAAAAGCATTAGTAATTGAATATTTTGTAAATATTGTTTTTTCTTTGACTAGTAAATAGTATGGATCCATCAGTTTGACTTATTGTTTTACACGTCTTTTGATTGAAGACAACATCATAACCATTATCGCTTAATTGACTTATGCTCGGTAGGTTATGTATTAGTCCTTTCACAAGTAAAATATTTTTAATAGAAGGAGGGGAACCATTACCTACTGTCGTGCCCAATGATCTTACCCTTCTGATAACCTAAAAAACCCATGAATTCTCCATTCTTGAGGGTCAGGTCTTGGAACATACACTTTTCTCCCGTCATGTTCCGTGAGCATCCTTTGTCCAGATAGATTATTTTATTCTTAGGTACCCAAATTTGGTTGGGTCCTAGTTTGTTAGTTTTGAAAGATGTCTTGTCTTTCCATATTTTTTACATAGCAAAAGTTCTTTTATTACAACATTTCTTTAAGAAATATATGCAAGTAGTATTAGGTAGGTTAGTGTTAAGAGTTTCCTCTGGTTCTTCAAAACCAATACCTCGTTTATTATTTTTGCTAATACTATAGATCGTAGAGGCTTGTTTGTTTTTGTCTATGTCGTTTGCAAAAAATTCTTAAAAGATTTTTTCATACTTAACAGAATTACAGACCCACTTTTACTATACCATGTACAACTTTCATTAAAAAAAAAATCATTTCCAGTTTTTTTTTTTAAAACAAAAGTTGTTATTTTTAGATACAAAAGTAGTAGTTTGCTCATGAATTGATTGTTGTTGTTGTTGTTCCCACTACATGTGGATTATCCAGCCAAAAGCAATTGCAACAAGCAATTGTCCAAATTTCCACAATGCATTAAATACATGGTTTCATTTTTCTTCCTCTAACATAGCTATGTACATAGGTTACGGCACACAAGATATAAAATAATGTGATGTAGATTTCTCATTGGCATTACCATCAACCGAGGGAACATGTCGTTTGACTATATCACACGGCAATGAAGTTCAAATAAGTAGTACAGACATGAGCATGAAATACAAGAATTTTTTTAAAATTCAAGATGCAACACTTATATACATTGAGAAATAGACAATAAATCCGCATTATTAATGTATAACTATATCGATCATAGTTGAAGAAATATATTAATGTATAACTATTCGGGTTTAACGGTAAAAGTTACAATGTTGAACTATTTTTACTTAGAGATTTTTTAAAACTGAAATATAAGATTTGTTATCCTATCATATTAAATAACATAGTAAATTTTCATGCAATTTTATGATATAGATTAAGAGAATTTCACGTTTAATTTCATGAACTATAAAATATATCGTACTTGAATTACTTCTTGCCTAATTATTTTTCTAAAAGTTGATTGAGGGTTTAAGTTCTTATGATTATTGCAATCAAAATCCTTTCAGAATTACCTGAGTTTATTGAAAAAATTGAAAGACTTTTTTGTTTTAGGGTTATATATATGCCTCTAATTTTTCATTATTCACGTCATTCATAAACACTTTAAGCTTGTATTTTTATTATTTTTCCTTTCTCTTCTACTATTGTTTTAGAGTGTCGTGGGATGTAGTTTAAACATTTGCTTTGAAGAGTATGGGTGTACTGGGGGACATGAAAAGTTTGAGACAAGTATATGTATTGTAACAATTTTCACATAGTGTTTTTCTTTGGTTGACAATAGACAACAGTCGTGGTTTTTTTCCTAAGGATTTGAAGTTTCTACGTTATTTTCTTGTATTTTTATTGTTATTTAAATTTCTCTATTTGCTTAATTCCCAACATCGTTAAGGTTTTGAGTTAAGATGTAGTGTCAAAGTCTCTTGTAGTCCTGGAACATTTGGCTTATTGTGTCTCTCGCACCACCAGACTCCCCAACACAGTCTTCCGCCAATCTCAAATATAAACAAAAATAAAATTAAACAAGCAAAACCTTTTTGGAAAGGTACAAATGGAGATGATATCTTATAATTTTGTTATGTACAATTAGTCAACCATTTAGTGGAAGCTTAAATCGGTAAATACATGTTCTTTAAACTCAACCTCACTATTCACAAAACAAGTGACAAAATTACCATAAAAGTATGCCTTATCATTTAAGACGTGTTATATCACAATTTTTTAGACCAAAACTCAAATTGAGGGATTTTTAAATGGAATGACCAATCCAAAAAATAGGTGAAAATAGAGGACTATAACTGCAATTAAGTCTATCAAATATTTAGTAGATAGTTGTAATAGTTACTACTACCATAATCAATGTCTTCAAAATTATATATATATATATATATATATATATATATATATATATATATATATATATATGTGTGAG
>JBBPBP010000003.1:1353184-1376393 GCA_037974735.1 Cicer chorassanicum
GGACTATAACTGCAATTAAGTCTATCAAATATTTAGTAGATAGTTGTAATAGTTACTACTACCATAATCAATGTCTTCAAAATTATATATATATATATATATATATATATATATATATATATATATATATACATATGTGTGAGGGATATCACACACTAGTAGTGTTTATAAGGTGGAGGTATGGACCTTGGGGTGTGCCCCAATAGGTACCCCAATTTTGTAAAGGAGGAAGAACGCATGCAAAGTTGACCACCACACAATCGCGCTCGCGCGCCGCCATCGCCATCCGCCGTCCCCAATAGGTACCCCAATTTAGCTAAGTGGTGTATTATTTTTAGTATATGAAAAATTAATAAATTATTTATTTATTTAACAATAAAAGAATGTTTGCGTTTTTATCTCTTATTGTTACGTTAATTACGTAATTGCCCTCCACCGAGTCAACATTAAATATCTGATCCAGTCTTCCTTCTTGAATTCGTACGTCTATTTTTGCCCGGTCAAAACCCTAATCTTTGGTCTCACGTAACTGTTGTTGCCCGGTCAAAACCCTTAGTTTGGAGTGCACGTTTTGGTGGTAAACCAAATTGGAGCGGACGTTTTTGTGGTCAAAACCTGAAGATTGGAGTGCACGTTTGGTGAATCAATCTTAATGGATCACACTTTTCTCTCTGATCTAGTTGCGGATTTCCTCTATAAATAGAGGGTTCTCCTTAGTTGGAAAAGCACAAAAAAAACTCTCCGTATCTGAGGCTTTTCTCTCTTCTCTTCTTTCTTACTTTTTTCTTCTCTTTCTTTTTAGTGGTCTTAGTGCCATATTACGAGTGGCAGTCATTCGACTGCCATATTGAGGGTATAATTCTAGAACGGTTTCCTACGGTGCAGTAGAACTCTAATACAGTGTATCTGGGTTGTTTTATACTAGGGACTTCATGGTTGATAGTCTGCCTTGCACAATTTGGGCAGTGCCTCAAAACGTCTTAAAGAGAGCGACCTAGTTCACGACTCAACCCAGTAATATTTTCGGTGGCATAAATTGTTTTTTCAAAGTTTTTTTTTCGAAATTCAAAAATAACAATTTTAAGACGTTTTTGAACTGCCATGTCTAGCGACGAAATTACTGGGACAGGTTCTTCTGCTTCTAACTACAACAAACCGTTTCAGTTTGAGGGAATCCACTTCAAACGATGGTAACAAAATATGTTATTTTTCTAACAATGAAAAAGGTTGCCAATGTTCTGAAAGGATGACATTCTTGTTGTTCCAGAAAAAGCTGAACAAATAGAAAAGGATAAGATAGCTGCTGAATTAAACCAATGGGAACATAATGATTACTTATGTAAGAATTATATTCTTAATGGACTTGCTGATGATCTGTATGATTACTACAGTTCCGACAAGAATAATGCTAAACAGGTTTGGGATGCTCTAAAAAAGAAATATGATATTGAGAAAGTTGGAGCCAAAAAGTATGTTGTTAGCAACTACCTCAAATATCATATGACAGGTGACAGATCAGTGGAAGCTCAGTCTCATGAAATCCATAAAATTGCTCACGAGATCATCTCTGAAGGTATGTCCCTCGATGAACAGTTTCAAATTGCTGTTATTATTGATAAACTGCCCCCTGCTTGGAAAGATTTTAAAAATTCTCTCATGCATAAAACAAAAGAATTTTATCTAGAAAGTTTGATAACTCGCCTTAGAATTGAGGAGGAATCCCGTAAGCAAGTCCAGAAAGATAAATTTCTTCTTGTGGCAAATAACAAGAAAAAGAAATTCATTGGAGCAGTTCAAAAGCCAAACGGAAAACAACTAAAGAATCAGAATTGCACTTCAAAGAACAGCAACAAGAATGGGAACCCTCCAAAGGTCCCAATTGCAAAGCAGAAACCACCTCCTAGAAATGGCCCTCTCCCTTTTCTCTGTTTTCACTGTGGGAAAGAGGGTTATATGGCACACAAGTGTAGGAACATGCCAGGCCCTGCTAATTAGGCTAACTTGATAGAAGAGAAATTCATTTCTATGATAACTGAGATCAACCTTGTTGGTGGATCAGATGGATGATGGATAGACACTGGCGCCTCACGCCATCTCTGTTATGATCGTGCTATGTTTGAAACATACACTGCTGCTGAATATAAGAAAGTGTTGTTGGGAGATTCCCACACCACTAATGTTGCTGGTAGTGGAGATGTGCAACTAACATTCACCTCTAGAAAGACCTTAATTCTGAAGGATGTCATGCACACTCCAAAAATAAGGAAGAATCTGGTTTCTGGGTTTCTTCTCAATAAGGCAGGGTTTACTCAGTTTATAGGGGCAGATTTGTACACCATTTCTAAAAATGGTATTTTTGTTGGGAAAGGGTACGCCATTGATGGCATGTTTAAATTGAATGTTGAAGTCAAGAAAATGTTTCCTTATGCTTACATGTTGTGTGATTTTAATATTTAGCTTGCAAGACTCTATCATATGAATAAACATGTGATTTCAAACTTAAGTAACTTAGGCTTAATTCCAAAGTTGTCTTTAAGGGATTTTGAAAAATGTGATTTTTGTCATCAAGCTAAAATAACTAAGAGTTCACATAAATCAGTAGTTAGAGAATCTAAACCTTTAGACGTAATACACTCTGATATACGTGAACTTGATGGAATGTTAACCAGAAATGGAAAGTGTTATTTCATCACTTTTATTGACGATTGCTCTGACTATACTTTTGTATATCTAGTGAAAAATAAAAGTGAAACGCTTGACATGTTTAAGATCTTTGTAACTGATATTGAAAATCAATTTAGTAAAAAGATTAAGAGGTTTTGTAGTGATAGAGGAACAAAGTATGATTCCACTTTATTTAATGAGTTTTATAAAACCCAAGGAATTATTTATGAAACTACTGCACCATATTCTTCTGAAATGAATGGTAAAGCTGAAAGGAAGAATAGAACTCTTACTGAACTCGTTGTTGCTATTATGCTTAACTCTGGTGCTGCATCTCACTAGTAGGGGGAAATTATTTTGACTGTTTGCTATGTTTTAAATAGAATTCCTAAATCTAAAATCAAAACATCTCCTTATGAGATAATGAAGGAAAGACAACCCAACTTGTCTTTCTTCGAACTTGAGGTTGTCAGGCTTATGTCAGAATCCTTGATCCCAAACGAATTAAACTCGCAAGTAGAGCCTATGAATGTGCATTCATTGGGTATGCGGTAAATAGTAAACCGTATAGGTTTTATGACCTAAATGCTAAAGTGATCATAGAATCAAATGATGTTGACTTCTGTGAAAATAAATTCCCTTTCAAATCGAGAAATTGAGGGGGGCAATGAACCTAGTCAAGCTCATATGACAAGAAGCACTGAAAGTAACAAACAAGGCGAAACAGAAACTCGAAGGAGTAAGAGCGTAAGAGTTGCTAAAGATTATGGACCCGAATATATGACCTATAATATAGAAGAGGATCCTGCAAATCTTAAGGAAGATCTGTCATCTTTGGATGCAGATATATGGCAAGAAGCTATAAACGATGAAATGGATTCTCTATAGTCTAACAAGACCTGGAATTTAGTAGAATTGCTTCCTAATTGCAAACCAATAGGTTGTAAATGGATTTTGAAAAAGAAACTAAAACCCGACGGATCTGTTGATAAGTACAAGGCACGTCTTGTAGCCAAAGGTTTTAGACAAAGAGAAAATATAGATTTCTTCGACACTTTTTCACCAGTCACTAGAATAACATCCATTAGGGTGCTTATATCACTTATAGCTATTCATAACCTGGTGATACACCAGATGGATGTTAAAACAACTTTTTAAATGGTGACCTCGAAGAAGAAATCTATACGGAACAACGTGAAGGTTTTGTAATTCCTGGACAAGAAGACAAGGTATGTAAGTTAGATAAGTCTCTGTATGGTCTTAAACAAGCTCATAAGCAATGGCATGAAAATTTTGATAACTTGATTATGTCAAATGACTTTAAAGTGAATGAAAGTGACAAATGTATTTATTACAAATATGAAAATGGCATTTGCACTATCATATGTCTCTATGTAGACAATTTACTCATATTTGGTTCAAAGATTCATGGTGTAAATAATGTGAAATCATTGTTGAGTAACAACTTTGATATGAAAGACCTCGGAGAAGCGTGTAATCCTTGGAATCAATATTACTAGGTCAAAAAAGGGAATTTCTTTGGATCAATCTCACTTCGTTGAAAAGATCCTAAAGAAGTATAATTACTTTGACTGAAAATCTGCTTGCACACCATATGATCCAAGTGTGAAACTTTTCAAAAACACTGGTGAAGGTGTTAGACAAACTAAATATGCGAGCATCATTGGCAGCCTCAGGTATGCCACTGATTGTACTAGACCCGACATTGCCTATGTCATGGAATTGTTGTGCAGGTTTACTAGTAGACCTAGTATAGAGCATTGGCACGCTATCGAAAGAGTCATGAGATACCTTAAAAGGACCATGAGTCTCAGATTACATTATCAAATATTTCCTGTCGTCCTTGAAGGATACAGTGATGCTGATTGGAACACTTTATCAGATTCCCGAGCAACCAGTGGCTATATTTTCCGTATAGTCGGTAGTGTTGTATCTTGGAAATCGAAGAAACTGACGATACTGGCTCAATCCACTATGGATTCTGAAATAATAGAGAAGGTGCAAACACGAGAAGGGGGGGTTGAATTGTGTTTGCCCAAGTTGATAACTTTTTAATAATTTATAAATAATTAAAAAAACTAGTTTGGTTTTGGTAACTTACTTGGAGTAAAAGCAATCGGATTTAGAAGCAGCAAACAACGAAAGCATAAATAATTTGACACATAGTTTTATCCTGGTTCACCATTAACTTGGCTACATCCAATCCCCTCATTCAGAAGGCTTTAATCCACTAATTCAAATACCTTAAATTACAAAGCACCTGACCATCCAAGCCAGTCTTCCCAAACAGCCTAACAACCCTAGACTTTTGAGGAACTAACCAGCTTGACCCTACAAGCCAATTCTTCTCCTAACAACCTGACAACCCCAGATTGAAGAAGGAACTAAACCACTATCGGGTTGGATACAAAGAATGGAACTTGAGTAGTTGCTTCTAACAAAGCTGATATTTCTAACATGAACAAGTGTTTCTCTCTTTGAACTCTAAGATGAATTTAGAACTTTGAGCTTGAGTTCTTCTACTATTTTCTACTTTTCGATGATTTTCTCCTTCAGCCTTGAGTGTGTATTTATAGTGAAAATTTGGGCTTCAATTTAATCCTTATTTTAATTCTGAATTGTATCTTGTTTAGATTGAGTTTGTAAATTCTTCAAATTGATTATGTTCCTATTTTGTGTAGATTGACTTTGTAAATTCTTCAGAATGATTTTGTTCCTATTTTGTGTAGATTGACTTTGTAAATTCTTCATATCAAATATTCTTCAAATCTTCTTCAAATCTTCATTAAATGTAGATCAAATATTCTTCAAATCTTCATTAAATGTTGATCAAATATTCTTCAAATCTTCAATTAAATGTTGATTAAATCTTCTTCAAATCTTGACAATATTTTCTTTTCAACTTGGTCAAAGATTTTCTTCAATTATAAATTTGAATCAAATCTTATTTTAGATTTTCATCAATTATAATTTTGAATCAAATCTTATTTAAGATTTTCTTCAATTATAAATTTGAATCAAATCTTATTTTAGATTTTCTTCAAAAACATGAATCTTCTTTCATACTCTATGAAGTCAAATATATTGTTCTCATAAAATACTTTTGTTAACATCAAAACTCAAAATGTACAACCAACTTGGTTCCAACAATCTCCCCCTTTTTGATGATGACAAAACTTGTATTTTTTATAACAACTTTTCTTTATAATTTTTTTTTGACTCCCCCTAAGTCTTAGTATCATTTTCTCTCCACTTTATCAAATATCTTTCTCCCCTTTTGTCATCAGACAAAAACACTTGAATGTGAAACACTGCCTCTTTTTTTTTCTTTTTTTTTTTGAATAAAATAAATATAACATAATATAAGAAAATATAATAACTAGTGTAAAACTAAACTACTTTGAATTGATCACAACATCAGTCAGGTATGAAGGTAAGGTTTAGGTTTTACTTGATGAAGTCAAACCTATCTTCAAGTAGTGCTTTGGTGAATATGTCGACCCATTGGTGTTCAGTGTCTACAAATTGAATGTTTAGTACCCCTTTTTGAACAAAGTCCCTAATGAAGTGGTGTTTGATCTCTATGTGTTTCGCTCTAGAATGTAAGATAGGGTTTTTTGCTAGACAAATGGCAGAAGTGTTATCGCAATAGATGGGAATGTTGGATTCTAGGATGTTGTAGTCTTCCAGTTGATGTTTCATCCAAAGTAGTTGTGAACTGCAGCCAGCTGTTGAAATGTATTCAGCCTCTGATGTTGACATTGCAATGGTGTTTTGTCTCTTACTTGACCAAGATATTAAGTTATCACCTAAAAATGTGCAGTTGCCACTGGTGCTCTTTCTCTCAAGTTTATCTCCAGCATAATCAGAATCACAGTATCCACTAAGTTTGTACTTATGAGATTTCTTGTAGAACAAGGTAAGGTTGGTAGTACCTTTTAGGTATCTAAGGATTCTCTTAACAACAGTTAAATGTGATTCCCTAAGGTCAACTTGAAATCTTGCACATACACATACTCTAAACATGATGTCAGGTCTAGAAGCGGTAAGGTAAAGTATGGATCCTATCATTCCTTTATAGATTTTTTTGGTCAACTTTTTTGCCTGAATCATCTTTTTCAAGTGAACAAGTAGGGTGCATTGGTGTAGCCATATGTTTGCAATCACTCATCTTAAACTTCCTAATAAGCTCTTTTGTATATTTAGTTTGATGAATGTGTATACCCTTTTTAATTTTCTGAATTTGTATCCATAAAAAAAAAAAAAAAAACTTAAGTTCTCCCATCCTACTCAATTGAAATTCAAGCTGCATCAATTTAGAAAATTCTTGGAAAAGAGTGCCATTAGTAGATCCAAAAATAATGTCATCAACATAAATTTGAATAATAAGAATGTCATCTAAAGAGTGTATTATCAACTTGTCCTCTTTCAAAGTTATTTTTAAGCAAGAAGTTACTAAGTCTACCATACCATGCACTAGGTGCTAGTTTTAGGTCATACATAGATTTCCTAAGTTTAAAAACATGATTTGGAAATTCAGAACTTTCAAAACCTAGGGGTTGTTTAACATAAACTTCTTCACTTATATAATCATTTAGAAAATCACTTTTAACATCTATTTGAAATAATGTAATGTTATTATTTGCAGCAAAAGAAAGTAGAATACGAATAGCTTATAACCTGGCCACTAGAACAAATGTCTTAGTGTAATCAATGCCCTTTTGCTAACTGTAGCCTTTTTGTGGCAAGTCTTGCCTTGTTTCTGACCACTTCACTGGTTTCTGAAAATCCACTTGGTTCCAATAATGTTCTTCTTTGGTCTAGGTACTAGATCCCAAACATCATTCCTCTTAAATTCTTGAGAACCTGCAAACTACTTATCTAGCTTTGATTTTTATAATTAAGCTTCTTGTTATCACAATAAACATGATATCAGACAATAATTAAATTTAAACAAAAAAAAAAGATATCACCTATATGTTAACAATTTCAGTTTCACTATGAAAACCCTCTTAGTTCTTCTTTTTTGGTTTTCAGATTCTGAGTTTGCATATTCTCTTATTATAGAGTCTGGATAAAGGAATTTGAATTCCCATCCAGGTTTGTAGTCTTTATGAACTTGATTGGAGTGGTCAAAGAAGTCTCTTGATTCTGACTTTTAATCTTCCACCTCTGTTTCTGCTGATTTATCGGGTTTCTATGATGGTACTTCTGATTCTTCAAGTAGTTCCAGTTCTATTGATATGTGTGATTTATCTGCCAGTTTTAATATTGTTGATATGTGTGATTTCTCTGATATTTCTGGTTCATCATTTGGTTCTGGTTCTGATAGGTATTGTGTTGACCAATCCTTCTTCCACCAGAGTCAGTTGGCTTCTGTTTGTTAAGTCTTGGAACATAGACCTATTTGCCTTCATATATTGCAAGCATCCATTGACCAGACACCATGACTGGTGTTTCAATTTGATTGCTTAGAACATCTGCAACATAAACAATTTTATCTTTTGGTACCCAAATTTGGTTGTGTCATGGTTTGTTAGTGCTTAAAGGTTTCTTGTCTTTCCATGTGGTTAGCATAGGACAAAATGTTTTAGTGTGACCTTTCTTATAGCAAATAATACATAAATCATCAGAGGGAATAAAATTAGATTCAATTACTTTTTCTTGAAATCCTATTCCTCTTTTACCATTCCTACTAACCCCATAAATAATAGATGCATACTTGCTTCTTTCCATACCATTATCAATAAAATCTCGAAATACTTTTTCATGCTTATCAGAGTTACATGTGGTATTTTCAATTGATGTTGAACTATAATTACTTTTCAGAGTTAAATTTTCAGCCTTATGTTCAGCGATATCAGTTTTCAAATTTGAATTTTCTGTTTTAAGTTCAATAATATCAGTTTTCAGAGTTGCATTATCTATCTTAAGTTCAGTAATATCAGCTTTCAGATTTGCATTCTCTATATTAAGTTAAGTAATATCAGTTTTCAGATTTGTATTTTCTATTTTAAATTCAGTACTTTGATTCTTTAAAACATTAACATTTTCAATTAGATTAATATTTTCTTTCCTAAGTGTTTTCAGTTTTAAATACAATTTGTGATTAATATTTAAAAAATCGTTTATAGCAATAATTAAATCAGATCGAGTAAATTCAGAAAATACCTCAGTTTCTTCATCTGTTGATTCACTTCCAGAGTCAGAATCTCTGTTGGATCCAGAGGTAGAGTTGGAATGAGCCATCATACCCAAATCTTCTTGTTCATCGTCAAAGGATTCCTCAAAATTATCCCATGTCGCCATCATACTCTTCTTCTTGCGTCTGGAATCTTTCCTCGGGTGTTTCTCTTTCTCCATATTTGAACATTCTGACTTGATATGTCTAGGCTCATTGCATCCATAGCAAATTATGCTTTTCTTATCATATTTATCATCATTTCCTTTGTTGGATTGCTTGAAATATCTTTGGGGAAATTTCTTCTTTCTGTTATGCCACATCTTCTGAAATTTTCTGCATATAAACTCCAGTTCCTCTTCCTCTAAGTCTTCATTCTGATCATCTGAATCATCATCCTCTGATTCTGTTGTTGCCTTCAAAACTTTCTTCTGCTTGGATTTCAAAGCCACGGTTGGTTGCTTCTTCTTGGGCTCATCCTCTGCAAGCTTAATTTCATGTGATTTGAGAGAGCTGATTAATTCTTCCAGCTTAAGAGTATTCAGATCCTTTGCTTCTTGAATGGCAGTGATCTTGGGTCTCCACTTTCTTGTCAAACTCCTAAGAATTTTCTTCACATGATCAGCAGTAGTATAACTCTTCTCAAGTACCTTTAATCCTGAGACCAGGGTTTGGAATCTGGAAAACATTGTTTCAATGTCTTCATATTCTTGCATCTTGAACAACTCATACTTTTTGACTAGGAGGTTAGCCTTTGCTTCTTGAACTTGCTTGCTTCCTTCATAGGTTAGAATCAGACTATCATAAATACTCTTTGTTGTCTCTTTGTTGGTGCATTTGTCAAACTCCTTGAAGGTGATTGCATTTATCATGAATGTTCTGGACTTATGATGCATCTTGTACATCTTCTTCTAATCAGCATTCATCTCCTTTCTTGGAATTTCAATACCATCAGTATTCTTCAGAGAAATATAACCATCTTCCACAAGGTCCCAAAGTTCAGGATCTTGTGAAATATAGAAACTTCTCAGCCTGTCTTTCCAATACTCAAAACGTTCTCCATCAAACAGAGGTGGTCTGTTTATATTTCCTCCAGCAGCTTCTTCACTGAATCCAGACATATTGAACCCTTAGATCTTTTCTCAAACACTGTAAAGTGCTCAGCCTTGAGACCGAGCTCTGATGCCAATTGAAGGTGCAAACACGAGAAGGGGGGTTGAATTGTGTTTTCCCAAGTTGATAACTTTTTAATAATTTATAAATAATTAAAAAACTAGTTTGGTTTTGGTAACTTACTTGGAGTAAAAGCAATCGGATTCAGAAGCAGCAAACAACGAAAACATAAATAATTTGACACATAGCTTTATCCTGGTTCACCATTAACTTGGCTACATCATGTCCCCTCATTCAAAAGGCTTTAATCCACTAATTCAAATACCTTGAATTACAAAGCACCTGACCCTCCAAGCCAGTCTTCCCAAACAGCCTGACAACCCTATACTTTTGAGGAACTAACCACCTTGACCCTACAAGCCAATTCTTCTCCTAACAACCTGACAACCCCAGATTGAAGAAGGAACTAAACCACTATTGGGTTGGATACAAAGAATGGAACTTGAGTAGTTGCTTCTAACAAAGTTGATAATAATAATAACTCTCACACTTTAAGAAAAGAACACCCAGGAAATATTTCTAACCTGAACAAGTGTTACTCTCTTTGAACTCCAAGATGAATTGAGAACTTTGAGCTTGAGTTCTTCTACTCTTTTCTGCTTTTCGATGCTTTTCTCCTTCAGCCTTGAGTGTCTATTTATAGTGAAAATTTGGGCTTCAATTTAGTCCTTATTTAATTCTGAATTGTATCTTGTTTAGATTGAGTTTGTAAATTCTTCAAATTGATTTTGTTCCTATTTTGTGTAGATTGACTTTGTAAATTCTTCATATCAAATATTCTTCAAATCTTCATTAAATGTTGATCAAATATTCTTCAAATCTTCATTAAAATGTTGATCAAATATTCTTCAAATCTTCATTAAATGTAGATCAAATATTCTTCAAATCTTCATTAAATGTTGATCAAATATTCTTCAAATCTTCAATTAAATGTTGATCAAATATTCTTCAAATCTTCAATTAAATGTTGATCAAATATTCTTCAAATCTTCTTCAAATCTTGACCATATTTTCTTTGCAACTTGGTCAAAGATTTTCTTCAATTATAAATTTGAATCAAATCTTATTTTAGATTTTCATCAATTATAATTTTGAATCAAATCTTATTTAAAATTTTCTTCAATTATAAATTTGAATCAAATCTTATTTTAGATTTTATTCAAAAACATGAATCTTGTTTCATACTCTTTGAAGTCAAATATATTGTTCTCATAAAATACTTTTGTTAACATCAAAACTCAAAATGTAAAACCAACTTGGTTCCAACAGATAGCACTAGCTACTGCTAGTGAAGAAGCAAGCTGGTTGAGATGCTTGCTAGCTTAGATCCCTTTATGGGAAAAACCTTTGCCAGCTGGGTTGATCCACTATGATAGTATCGCAGCTATTGCAAAGATTGAGAACCGTTATTACAACGGTAAGAGACGACAAATATGTCATAAGCACAACACAGTTAGAGAATTACTTTCTAAAGGAGTTGTTATAGTGGATCATGTACACACAGATGAAAATTTAGCAGATCCTTTGAAGAAAGGATTAGCTTGAGAGAAAGTCCTAAATACATCCAAAAGGATTGGAATAATGCCTATAAATCAATGAGTCACTTATGATGGTAACCTGACCTAAAAGACTGGAGATCACAAGAATCAAGTTCAATGGGTAATAACAAGTTATAGTGATATGAGATGAACATGTTATATTATATATGAGAGAAGCACGATTCCTAAAGCGATAAAAGGATGAGATAATAGAAACTCTTAATGAGATCTATACTCTATGTGGAGTGAAATACCTAGCTACATGAGTATTCTTGATAGACTCACCTATGTGAATGTGGAAGTGGGCGCTGCTTCCTATGGAATTTCGAGGCTGAATTCCTAGAAGGTTCACTATACTGGGATACACGTGCATGGCCTTAAATGCACGGGCTTTTGAGAATACACCCAATGAAAAGGTTGTGTGTGTTTGATGTCAGAGATAGACTTCAAGACTACGAGTCACTCTTGTTGAATCTGAATCTTACTTGTTATGCAAAGGTTCAAGTCAAAAGACACCTTTGTTTATGCACAATCTTTGTTTATGCACAAGTCATAAACCTTCTTTGTTAAATTCAAGTGGGGGATTGTTGGAAATGATGATGATATTAATGGAAGATTGTTGGAAATAATGATGACATTAATGAGAGAGCTAGTGTTGTTGTGAATTGAAAAATAAGGAAGTCCCACATAGGAGGGATATCACACACTACTAGTGTTTATAAGGTGGAGTATGGACCTTGGGGTGTGCCCCAAGGGGTACCCCAATTTTGTAAAGGAGGAAGAACGTATGCAAAGTTGACCACCACACGCGCGCGCGCGCCGCCATCGTCGTCCGTCGGTCAGGCCAGGCTTCCTTCCTGAATTTGTGCACCTTTTTTTGCCCGATCAAAACCCTAATCTTTGGTCTCATGTAACTCTTGTTGTCCGGTCAAAACTCAGAGTCAAAATCCTAAGTTTGGAGTGCACGTTTCTGTGGTCAAAACCTGAAGATTGGAGCGCACGTTTGGTGAATCGGTCGTAATGGATCACACTTTTCTCTCTGATCCAGTTGCGGATTTCTTCTATAAATAGAGGGTTCTCCTTAGTTGGAAAAGCACACCAAAAGCTCTCCTTATCTGAGGCTTTGCTCTCTTCTCTTCTTTCTTACTTTTTTCTTCTCTTTCTTTTTAGTGGTCTTAGTGCTATATTACGAGTGGCAATCATTAGACTGTCATATTGAGGGTGTAATTCTAGAACGGTTTTCTACGGTGCAGTAGAACTCCGATACAGTGTATCTGGGTTGTTTTATCCTAGGGACTTCGTGGTTGATAATCTGTCTTGCACAATTTGGACAGTGCCTCAAAACGTCTTAAAGAGAGCGACCTAGTCTGCAACTCAATCCAGTAACATTTTCGGTGGCATAAATTGTTTTTTCAAAAAAAAAAATCGAAATTCAAAAATAACAATGTATATATATATATATATATATATATATATATATATATATATATATATATATATATATATATATATATATATATATATATATACTCTAAAGTGGGTAGTTACTAGGATGGACAAGATCCTCAGGCCCGCCCCAAATCGGCAGTTACTAGTATCTCAAATGTTATCGGTAATATATTTAAAAAACAATTAAATAAATTCAGATACTTCAAGATATTTATTTGGAAGTATCATAGGAATATCAATATCTAATAAGAACGTATATTTCTCCTTTATTGGAGTATCCAAATTTCATAATCACTACGATTAAGATGATTTTCAACATAAGAATTCATGACACATAGATCCACTCGGTAATATGTAGAAGATACTTCGGATACATTTCAAACTTGTGATCAGGATATAGACACTAATTTTTTTGTATAGACTATACTAAACTTAATAGACTTGATTAATGGACTAAATACAATTATTAACAATAATCATAAATAAATGTTAGTTACAACAGTAGTCGTATGATGATAGTCTTAGATGAGAGTGATGCCAGCAGTGATGTCACTATGAAGCAGTACATAAAAGAAGAAAAAAAAATTATCCACTATTGAGAAAGAAAGAATATGTAACAAATTTTAACAATGAAACCGACAATCTAGTCTCTCATGAGTGAATCCTTCATAATCACCATAAATTGATTGATATACTTTTAACCAACATCAACACAAGCTTTTAATATTCACCTTTTTTGTCAATGTAAATGTTGTTGTGTGATTCCTACGGTAGTTGAAATGTTCATTATCATTTACTCATAAGTACTTCCTCTCTATCTATATATAAACAATTATTACATATTCCACTTTTATTGAAAAAAATTAATTAATAGTATTTTAAATGTATTTATTTTATATATAGATGTCCTTAAAATATCAATTTTTATTTGTATAGTTAATTTTGAATTTTTATATTTTAAAATACTTAATAACACTAGTTGAGGGTTTATTTGAAAAAAAAAACAATAAATATATCTAATAATTTGAAAAGAGACTTATATCTAGAGACTCAGAAAGTAGATCAAACATTCAATGCAAATATTTATAGCAAAAAAAAATGTCACTGCACATATAAAGAAGATCCAATAGAATATATTATTTCCTTGATTGAGATATAATAACAACTTTGCACATCTTTGACACCACATTTACATTATCTCTTGTTCACATATAGTATTTGTCTACACTCTCTCTACCTTCAATACCATCACCACCATGGTAGATCAACCAACCAAATTTCATATTGTTGTTTTTCCATGGCTTGCTTTTGGTCACATAGCTCCATTCTTCCACCTTTCCAAACTCTTAGCTCAAAAGGGTCACAAAATTTCATTCATTTCCACACCTAGGAACATCAAACGTCTCCCTAAATTACCAACAAATTTACAAACTTCATTGGAAATGATAGAACTCCAACTTCCACATGTAGATAATCTCCCTGATCATGCAGAGGCTACTTTGGACATTCCACCTCACATTGTTCCATATCTCAAGAAGGCCTTTGATGGTCTTCAAGAACCTTTGACAAAGTTTTTGGAGATATCAACTCCTGATTGTATCATATATGACTTTGCACCTTATTGGTTACCACCGATCTCGTCTAAGCTCGGTATCTTAGGCGTCAATTTCTCGATTTTTAGTGGGTTCGGTTCGTATTTCCTTGTGAATTTATTCGTGATGAAGTCAGGTGAAAGTGACTTTGATGAATCTAAAAAAAAAGTAGTAGCCTTGAAACCTTTTGAGGACAAGAATTTGTCTATTAACCATTTGGAAGATAATGAATCTGGTGTTTCAGATGTATTCAGGCTTCAAGGGTCCCTTCTTGGAGCTGATTTAGTTGCTGTAAGAAGTTGCATGGAAATTGAATGTGAGTCTCTTACATTACTTGAAAATCTCTGCAAAAAACCAGTTATTCCAATTGGACTATTACCATCCTCACTAGATTTTAGTGAAGATAGCAGCAATGATGATGTTAGTTGGTGTAAAACCCTTAAGTGGTTAGATACACATGAAAAAAATTCAGTGATCTATGTAGCATTTGGAAGTGAAGAAACACTAAGTGATGAAGACTTCATTGAGGTAGCTATGGGATTAGAACTATCTGGTTTTCCTTTTCTTTTTGTTCTAAAGAACAAAAATAGTGATGATAATAGACATGACTGGTTTAAAAATCGGTCGAATAACGGTCTAGTATTGACTACTTGGGCGCCACAGTTGAGAATCTTGGTGCACGAATCGGTCGGAGGATTCTTGACTCATTGTGGTTGGAGTTCAGTGATAGAGAGTGTTCAAGTTGGTTGTCCACTTATTATGTTGCCTTTAGCAAATGAACAAGGTTTAATTGCTAGAGTTATGGAAGAAAAAATGGTTGGAGTGAAAGTAGCTAGAAATGATCATGATGGAAAGTTCAATAGGGATTCAGTGGCAAAGGCTTTGGGATCAGTGATGGATAAGGAAGAAGGCAAGGTTTATAGAAGTAAAGTTGAAGAGATGAGCAAGATATTTGGAGATATGCAGCTGCAGGACAAATATATTGATGGTTTTGTTGATTCTGTGAAATTTCATATGCATGCTTCTAATCATTAGTATATGAGATATTACTAGTTGAATTTGGTAAAATAATTTAATTAAATTTTTATAAAATAAGCATTTATTGTATAAATATTTTTTATGTAAGTTAGAAGTCGTTTAAAATAAGTGTTTTTATGTAAGTTAAAAGTTGTTTTAATAAGTTATCACAGACACTTTGTGGAAATATCACATACTCGCAAGTGTTTTTGTTAGTGAATAAACTCAAATAAGTCAATCCAAATAAATAGTATGTAATCTTGTGTTCATTCGTACCATCTAAAGTTTTTAGTTAACCAAATGTGTATGGAAGTTCCTTTGCACTTTCTTTATGTATATTGTGATGATGATGTTGCTGTCCAAACCATGCAAGGACATATTTTATTTTTTGGTTTGGTGTTGTTAATTAATGAAATTTTTGAAGTACTGATTTTTATATATATATATATATTTGATGTATTAGTTTAGTGGTAAAAATATAGTCTTGTAACTTTAAAGTATTGAGTTTAAATTTCTTTAAGATTAATTGTAAAATGGTCATTAATACCACTAGGAGTTGAAGGTTTAAACTCGTCTACCTAAATTGGCATGCTCCATATAACCCGCCGTAAAAACTAAGCATTCACATGGCAAAGCGGTTGGTCCATTGAATCGGATTAAAAAAATTACTTTTTTTTTTATTACTTCATTTAGTTTTTTTTACAAACGCAAACAGATTAGAAGACATAAACTAACTTGCTAATAAATATTAAGGTTATAGTGGTGAATCTTAAATCACAAAAGTTAATAAAGATATAAATTTCAAGTACAAGGATAAAAAAAATTGAACCATGTAACCTTAGTTCGTCAATATATTATGAAAATCGAAACATATTTCTCTTGTTCGTAATGGAGAGTTAAATTATATAGTGGTCATAATACATTTCTTAAATTATATAATTTTTTATTTATTAGTATATTGTAACAATAAATAGATTACAATACATTTATTTGGGATCATTATATGTTCATGAATTTATGTTGAAACTTTTTTTATATTATTGATGATTTTGTTTTAATATTTAGCTCTATTGATTGATGATGGTTGTCTTTATTTAATTTTTAAAATGTTAAAAAAAATATACAATATACCACTTTTATTAAAAAAAAATTATCTTCTCCTCTTTAACAAAAAGAAAAGTTGATGTTGTTTGTTCCATGAATTGATTGGTGTTGTTGGTCCCACTAGGTTGTCCAAATTTCCACAATGCATGGCTTCATTTTTCTTGCTCTAGCAATTGTCCACAAGAGAAAGCATAAACCTAATCTAACACCATTATTATCGATTTAATCTCTAGCTAGATTATAGACAATTGATTTTCAAATAAACTAAAACTACTCTTCTATATCATTTTTTATTTTTATTTTTCCACAAGCATCAATAAAGTAAGACCGAGAGTACGGAGTATCAACGAGTCAAATACGAGAATCATTAAGAAACTTAGACACCATGTTTCCATACAAAATCTTCTTCATTTATGGATCACATATCTTATTTCCTCAGTTTAATTATATCCAACTCAATTTGACATCAATCACTCACTTGAATTTGAATGATATCCTCATTGAGTGCGAGTCTCCTGCATCACTATATTAGTATTACCGTTGCCAACTAATGGAACACGCCACTTGACTATATTGTGCGGCTATGAAGTCCGAATACGTAATACATACACGAGTATGTGGATAAAAGAAGTTTTTGAAATTCAAGATACGACGCGACTTAGATACGTTGATAAATAGACAAAATTTCTTCATTACTAATGCATAATTATAATGATTACAATTTACAAAATATATTTTAACATCAATGTCTGACACAAAAGCTATAACAACAAAGACTAAAATTGATTGTGAGATTTCTTTATTTACAGGAGAGAGAAGACTTCTGATACATTTCAAAATTGTGAATAAGATATAAATACTAACTCGTTAAAATAGACTATTCTAAACCTAACAAGCTTGATTAATGAACTAAATACTATTATTAAAATTAATTATAAATATATGTTATTTACAACAGTAGTTGTATAATGATACTCTTTAGATGAGAGTGGTGTCACTTGAATACAGCTGAAGTTAATTGTTACTATTGAAAGATAATATAGTTTGGTATTTATATTATTGCTTTATAAAAACTTGAGGCTACAAATGACACAATATTTTCCTCTTTTAATTCTCTCATCATTATATTATTGCTTTATAAAATTTTGAGTCATGTCAATAAAAAATGAATAAAGGCAACACATCACTGAGCATCTATGAAGCACGGATTCTGACACATTCACTAAACTTGACACTAACACATCGATACTGATAATAATTTAAGAAAATAAATTAATTCAATATAATCAATATGTCAATATCGAACACCAAAATACGTCTTCGGTTAGTGCCACCGATGTAAGCATAGAGAGTATGTAACATTTCTAAGTTGCAATATGTCATGGCTTAAAAGTTGAGGGTCACATACTCAAACTAAGAAAACTTTTTATAGTCATACATAAAGAGAATGGCCAAATGCATTCGCAATTTCGCATTCGCAATTTGGTGTCCTGTATCGAGTCTTAACTTTGACACCTGATATCAATCGATCTTGTCGTTCTATTGTTCGTATCCAGAAACACATCACAACCAATTATGTTACGATGACAAAAAAAATATAGTAAATTTTAACTTAAGAAAGAAACATAGGCACTGAAAGCAATTAGTTGTATGTGAAAATAAATAAGTGGAATTCCTGCTGCAACAAAATAACAGAATTTGAACTTAAATCGAATCTCCTAAAACGAAGAAAGCTCAATGAAACAAGAAATCATATAACCTCTTGATGAACTTCACATTCATCTGATTAGGATCAATTTACAACAAATCACCTAACATTGTCTCCAAATATTTTTTGACCTTTTGATCTTTCAATTGATCCAGTTTTCTGAAGTCTAATCTGAGCTTTGAACTTAGCTATAAATTCACTAGCTTTCTTATCCACCTCAGAATCAAGTCCTGAATCATTGACGTATTCAGACACCACATCTTCGTCCGAGCTACCCTGCACGTTGTTCTCAAGCTTGATATCCGAGTCTTCGCTCGTCACATTCTTCGACGGTTCAGGTTTATCTCTCTTACGATGACTGGAAAACGTAGCCTCCTGCTTAGGAAAATAGCAATCCAGAGTTTTCTTACTGATCCCTTTCAATAGAAGATCTGGTTCTCTACTTTTAATTTTATCTTTTCTCATTACCACATTATCAACATTATTAGGCTTCTTTACAATCTTTTCATCGGCTTGCTTGCTAGACGCTTCGTCTATTTTCATCGTTCCTGAAGTCATTCCATTGGCTCTTCGTGTTCTAACCGATTTCCCTTTTGATAGAGCTTTTGCTAGGCTAATAGGCCTGTCTGAATCTGAGTGCAAACCATGCATCGTTGACTCTTTGTTGCCAAGGTGATCATCCTCACCTCCAATTCCACTTTTATCCCTCCAATCATCATTGTTCAGACTATTATTCAGGTCATCTTTGAGCAGGCTATCGATATTATATCCACGACCTTCGAATGCCTGCAATGAAGTTTCACCATTCCTTCTAGCCGATTGTGATGGTGAACTTGAAGAAGAGGAAGAAGAAGATCCATGCAAGCTCTTCTTTTCCCCAATAGCTTCCTGCAGTGAGTTCATATTCTCCGATGAAATGGAATCTACGGAAGAACGTAAACTCGTCTGAGATGAAAAAGATCCCCTAGACTGCAAAGACCGTGAACTATGCAACTCAAGTTGAGTTTCATCAACAGATAACGGCCTTAAATGTGAAGGACGAGAAACAGCAGCATATTTCCCTATAGTTTCCATCATTTCGTTTCTCGACACCTGAGAAATTTTCTTTACCAAATCCACCTCTTGGAAATTCATATCTTCAGAAACATGCACAAAAGAATTATTTTTCTGTCCCAAATCTTCCTCTTGGAAATTCACATTTTCCAAAGCATGCACATTTTCCTCCTCGAAATTCATATTTTCTGAAGTATGCACAGGGAACGTCTCTTTTTGTCGCATATCTTCCTCTTGGAAGTCTATAGTGTCTGAAGAAACCGAATCCAACGCAGCATACATTCTCATGTTGGAAGGAAAAGATCCTGCAGACTCAAAAGACTCCGAATTACGCGACTCGAATTGAGTTTCATCAACCGACAGAGGCCTGAAATTTGCAGGATAAGTAAAATCAACATGTTTCCCTTTAGATCCCATCCTTCGGTTTCTTAATGAAACCTTCTTTCCCAAATCTCTTCTCTGGAAATTTGTATCCTCAACAGCAGCCACATAAGAATTCATCATCCTTTGTTCCGTATCTTCCTCTCGAAAAATCACATTTTCCAGAGCAGGCACATACGAATTCTTTCTTCGTCTCATCTCTTTGTCAAGAAAATTCGTCTTTTCCGAAGCATCGGGCACATAGGAAGCCTCCTTTTGTCTCATTTCATCCACTTGAAAATCCATATAGACATTATCCGACGCAATCGAATCAAATGAAGAATGCATACTAGCAGGCAAAGAGAACGATGCCGTAGACTGCGAGGACCTCAAACCAACTCCTTCAAATTTATTCATCTCATCAACCAAAACAGGCCTAAATTGCGAAGAACCGGTAACATTGCCATAAACTTTCTCTCTTTCCATCCTTCTAAACCTTGAATTCCATTGAACCGAGGAAACCATTCCACCACCACCAACATTAGCAACATCATTAAACTTTTTCTCCAAATTAGAAGGGACCAAATCCTCAAACTCCCTAACTTCACTCACATCTAATCTCTTCAAAGAACTCCTCGAACCTAAACTCGAATCACTTCCTTCAACATATTCACAACCATCAACCTCTCTTTCAACCAATTTCAAACTCCGAACCGGTAATCCAAGCGGTTTATAACCAACAACCTCACCAAATTCACCACAACCATAATAAGGTTGAGCAACAACCACAGGCTCACTATAACAATACTCAGAATTCCAAGCTTGAACAACATTGGTTCCATTAAGATTACCATCATTATCATTATCAAATCTAACTGAATAACCAAAATTTTCATCAGAATTAGGTAATTGGGTATTATTATACTGTTCATCAAAAACACCAACAGTACTACCACTACAATTACCCTCATTAGATCCGTCAAAATACTGATTATTATTCCAACAATGCATCATCTTATTCTCATCAAACCCATTTGAATTTTCACTCTCATCGCCAAAAATAGTTGAAGCAGGAAAAAACTTGGAAACATAACTAGGTGCATTATTATTATTATTAGAAGATTGAGATTCTAAATTAGATTCTAATTCACAATTTCTTGTACTAAAAAGACCATAAGCAACTACAATGCCAATGAAAAGAAGGTGAAGAAGCTCCCATAACTTGGTGAGAATTAAGGTTTTTTGAGAGAAAAATTCAGGAGCTTGTGAAGGAAAAAGTGGAAGAACAATGAACAAAAGTGATAAAAATAGAAACTTTAAGATGAAATCTGAACAAGACTTACTTTTTTTTATGG
Source organism: Cicer chorassanicum (assembly GCA_037974735.1). Classification (NCBI taxonomy): domain Eukaryota; kingdom Viridiplantae; phylum Streptophyta; class Magnoliopsida; order Fabales; family Fabaceae; genus Cicer; species Cicer chorassanicum. Next base: position 1,374,400 of record JBBPBP010000003.1, read on the forward strand.
GTTTTGGTTGGATCCGTAAATGGGGTTCTGAGATAGGGATTGGATCCGCCATTGATGAGAAAGGTTGAGTTTTTTTTTCTTTTTTGAGTGAGAAGGGTTTGGTGTGAAATGAAAAAATGAAGAAAAATGAAGACTTTGTGGAGAAGGAAAAAAGTGTAACATTATAAGGGCAAAAATGGAAGATAAAATCTTTAAGGTAATTGTTGTTGGTTGATAGAGTTCAAAAAGTGTCTTTGTCGATTATTACCGTTTTGTTTTAATGACGTAATTACCCTTGTGTTGGTTTGAGTTTTACCATGTTTGGAATATTATTTGAGAAAGGTTTTTGGGTTATTGTAATAAGGCTATCACAATACGTTATACTTGAATGATGAGTTGGAGATGGGGTAAAGAATCTTTTAATTAATTTAATTAAATGGTAATCAACCAATATATTTTAAATGTTCACCAAATTATGTGGTGTATAAACAGTATTTTAGTAAATTGATTAACTTTTATTAAGAAAAAATTAGATATTTTAAAATAAAATTATTTATTAAATTAAATTGTCTCAATAAAATATTAAATTAATCGACTTTATTTTCTATTAAAAAAATATTATACAAAATCGATTAATATAAAACTTTATGATTTTTATATTTGAAAATGTTAGAATATCAAACTTTTTATTAAGTACAAAATTCTTTTAGAAATATTCTTATTAAATAATTTTTTTTTAATTTTAAAAAAGTTAAAAACAAATGTTTTTGTTGTTTTATTTTAGATCGATTCCATATATATTAAATAAGTGTTTACTTTCTTTGTAAATTAGTATAAAAATTCTTTTGTTTTATGTCGAGAAATAGATTTGCAAATATAAAAATTTCACAAGTGAAAATCTTAAAACGAGAAAATACATTTGAGTGCTACATCGTAACATTATTATTATGGCAACGAGTTCAAATTTTCTTACTGAAAATAATTAGTGTACTTGAAAATAATTAGTGTACTTAGTTACGTTTGATCGAATAAATAGTCAAATAACAAAGTTTTCTACTCTGGGTATGTGACTGCAAACGGCACCATCCACCATCAAAAATCCTGAATCGTTAGAATTTTGTGATTTTATAGATCCAATTTTTAGATTCAAATAGAGCCTTTAAAAACATTAAGACCGTTGCGTTCAAGTCATACTGAGCAAACACTTGGGTTGGTGTGGGTGGAATCAGTTAAACTAGTAGAAGTTGTAATAAAAAATCAATCATTTATCTCGAGTAAAAAGCAACAAAAAGCACAAGAGAGGAAGAGAGAAAATGTATACAATTTGTACTTGTTCAAAATTATAGTGAAATTTTAGATATTATGCCTCATATGTAGGAGAAATTTGAATTAGATTATCTATTTCTGTGTATATTGATTTCTATCTTTCTTGTTTTACTTTCAACATTTTTATAAGTTCTAATTTCTATTCGTTTTTGTTTTGAAGTATTAATCTTGAGAACTATTCTTGAATGAAATTTTAATTGATTGAAGAATTAGAAGATCAAATCTAACATTTACTGAATAAAAAGTTTTGGTTTCTAAAATTCTTTTAATTTTAATTTTCTCATCGTAAGATGTCTACTAACGTTAACGTTGATTTTCGCCTTAATTTTGATTCTTGCGATGGTAAAGAGATATAATTAAAACTTCTCAACTAACTTTTACACATAGATTAATAATAAATAAATAAATAACCAAAAAATATTTCACACCAACAACATAATTTAGAAAGAAAAAAAATTCTATTTACATTAATTGGATTTGTTACTTGTTGAATATTAGGATACCCTCTCGTTGAATAGAGGATACAAATTTCTTATGTAATTCATTTAGAGCATGTCTAGATGATGAAATGTTTTGAGAGAATGTAATTTTTTTAAGATAATTCAAATTTTTTAATGTAAATTATTATGTTTAGATAATAAATTTGGAGAGTTTTCAAAATAAAGAAATTTTATGAGATATTTTGTCAA
>JBBPBP010000003.1:1378248-1410391 GCA_037974735.1 Cicer chorassanicum
CCCCCCCCCCCCTCTTAGGTGCACATCTGATCTTACAATTGGTATCAGAGCAGGTTCAAGGTAACTTACTCCTCGATCAATAATTCATGGCTTCCGCACAACCTGTTTTCAGAGACGGTGGCAGCAGTAACAAACCACCATGTTTCGTCGGTGAACATTATGATTTATGGAAAATACGAATGCAAGCATATCTTGAGGCACAGGGAGACGAAATATGGGATGCTGTTGAAAATGGCCCCTACATCCCAACAACAGTCATAAACAACAAAGAAGAAATCAAAATAACGAACTCCTGGACCGATGACGATAAAAGGAAAGTACTATTTGACAAAAAGGCTAAAAACATTCTACAATCAGCATTAGGTATGGATGAATTTTTCCGCATATCTCACTGTAAAACAGCCAAGGAAATATGGGACACATTGGAAGTAACCCATGAAGGCACCATAGAGGTAAAAAGATCCAAACTAAATACACTTTCTCAAGAATATGAATTGTTTCGCATGCAGCCTGGAGAATCTATATTAGACATGCAGAAACAATTCTCCCACTTAACAAATCACTTGACAGCCCTCGGAAAGGTCTTCTCCAACGATGAACTGAATCTGAAAGTATTACGATCACTAACTAGGGCGTGGCAACCAAAGGTGACAGCGATATCAGAAAAGAAGAGTTTGTCCAAAATGTCACTTTCTGCATTATTTGGCAAACTACAAGAACATGAAATAGAACTTGGACGATTAGACCAAAATGAAACCCAAGAAAAGAAAAGCAAAAATATTGCTCTAAAGACCGAATCAAAGGAAGTAGTCAAAGAAGAAATTTCTGATGACGACGAAAACATCAACTTTCTTGTTAAGAAATTCGGTAAATTTCTTAAAAACAACAGAAGTTTCAAAAAGAAGAACTTCAGAAAGAAAGATAGCACGACTAACCAAAACTTCACATGCTTTGAATGTGGGAAACAAGGACATATTAAAGCAGATTGTCCAGATCTCATCAAAAAGAATGCCGGTAAAAGAAAAGACTTCAAGAAAGCATATATAGCATGGGAAGATAACGACATAAGTTCATCATCAGAAACTGAAAATGATGAATGTGCTAATGTTGCACTAATGGCTTCACATCATTCAGATGACGAAGAGGTTAGTAACTTAAACATTCCTCATTATAATCATGAATTAGTTATAGAATACAATGAAGCACAAAATGCAATAAAGGAACTACTTGTTGAATGTAAAAATCTGCTTAAACAAGTATCAACTCAAAAGAAAGAGATCTCATGTCTTAAAGAAAAAATTAATCTTATGGAAAAAGATGCTGAAAAATCTAAGCAGAATTCTACATGCAACAACTGTGATTCCCTTTCATTTAAAATTGTTCAACTAAATAGAGTGATTGAAAGATATGAAAAAGGACATATAGGTTTGGAAAATGTTCTAAACATGCAAAGATATTCACATGATAAAAGTGGTCTTGGATTTTCTAAATTTGACAAACCAAGCACTAGTAAAACCATTTTTGTAAAATCAAGTACTCAAACAAATCTAAGAAATATGACAATTGTACAAAAAGAGCATTCACATAAGGAAAAGGTTACTAAAAATAAACTTCATACATACACTAGTAAAATTCCTACTTGCTCATATTGTGGTATCTATGGACACACGCCGAATACGTGTCATATAAGAAACATTAGTGTTCCTAAAGGGCATTGCATATGGGTCAAGAAAGGCACTAACCCCCAAGGACCCAAAGCACTTTGGGTACCTAATGAAATTTGATTTCAATTTTGCAGGGATGCACACAAAGTACTTCAAATTTATGGTACTTAGATAATGGGTGCTCCAAACACATAACGGGAAACATAACAAAATTTTCAGCATTGACCCTTGAATCAAAAGGACATGTAGTATATGGAGATAATAACAAAGGGAAAATCCTAGGCATTGGAAAAATTGGAAAAACACCTTCTCCAACAATTGAAGATGTTCTTTATATTGAAGGCCTAAAGCATAATCTAATAAGTATTAGCCAGCTATGTGACAAAGGACACAAGATAATTTTCAACAAAGAAGAGTGCATCATTCAAAATGCAGCAACAAGTGAAATTCAATTTATCGGTAAACGTTTCAAGAATATTTTTATACTTAATTTTGATGATTTATCCTTGAAAATGAAATGTCTTTTGGTAAGCGACAACAATGATGCATGGTTATGGCATAAAAGAATTGCTCATATTCACATGGATCATTTAAACAAACTAGTCAAGCATGATCTTGTTGTTGGATTACCAAAAATGAAATTTGTCAAGGATAAATTATGTGACGCATGTCAAAAAGGTAAACAAACAAAAACTTCTTTCAAAGCTATAAATGTTATATCTACTACAAGACCACTTCAATTGATACACATGGATTTGTTTGGTCCATCAAGAACTAAGAGCCTTGGTGGAAATTCATATGGACTAGTTATTGTTGATGACTTTTCAAGGTACACATGGACCTTGTTTTTGGCAAACAAAAACGAAGCTTTTAAGGCATTTAAAAATTATGCCAAACTAGTCCAAAATGAACAATCATCCAAAATTGTATCGATTAGAAGTGATCATGGAAGAGAATTTCAAAATACCTTATTTGAAGAATTCTGTGAAGAAAATGGAATTTTCCACAATTTCTCTGCACCAAGAACACCTCAACAAAATGGGGTTGTTGAGAGAAAGAACAGATCATTGATAGAACTTGCAAGAACTATGTTAAGAGATTCAAATCTACCAAAGTATTTTTGGGCGGATGCCGTAAACACGGCATGCTATGTTACTAACAGAGTAAACATTCGGCCAATTCTTAAGAAGACTCCGTATGAACTATACAAAGGTAGAAAGCCCAACATCTCTCACTTCCACATCTTTGGATGCAAGTGCTTTGTGCTAAATAATGGAAAAGACAATCTTGGAAAATTCGATGAAAAGGCAGATGAAGAGGACAAAGATATTTCTTTTGATGATGATGATACTGAAAGTAGTGATCCAAGTAAAGAAGATCCAATTGATCAACCGAGTCAAGAAAATGAAGTCAACATGGAAAAGGAAACCAATGAACTCCCAAAGGAATGGAGAACCCATCGATATCATCCGATTGATAACATCATTGGTGATATCAACAAAGGAGTTACAACTAGACTCAAATTACAAGATGCATGTTTAAACATGGCATTTGTTTCGCAAATTGAACCTTCCAAAATAGGTGAAGCACTAAAAGACGATCAATGGATACTTGCAATGCAAGAAGAACTTTACCAATTCGAAAGAAATGAAGTTTGGGAACTTGTTCCTAATCCAGGAGATAAACACATAATTGGAACAAAATGGATATTTAAAAATAAACTTGACGAAAATGGTATAGTTGTTCGCAACAAAGCAAGATTGGTCGCCCAAGGATACAATCAAGAAGAAGGAATCGATTTTGACGAAACATTTGCCCCGGTCGCAAGGTTAGAAGCAATACGTTTACTACTTGCTTATGCCTGTTCTATGAATTTTGAGTTATTTCAGATGGATGTGAAAAGTGCATTTCTAAATGGATACATCAATGAAGAAGTATATGTCAAGCAGCCACCCGACTTTGAAGACTTCAAGAATCCTACACATGTATTCAAACTACGGAAAGCTCTCTATGGTCTAAAACAAGCACCAAGAGCTTGGTACGACAGATTGAGTGCCTTCCTGTGTGAAAGAGGTTTTGAAAAGGGCAAAGTTGACAAGACATTATTTATTAAACGAAATAATGGTCACACATTGTTGGTCCAAATTTATGTGGATGATATCATATTCGGTTCAACAAACAATGAAATATGTGAAGAATTCTCATTGATGATGCAAGGTGAATTTGAAATGTCCATGATGGGAAAATTAAACTATTTTCTTGGTCTTCACATCAAACAACTCAAGCATGGCATTTTCATCAATCAAGCAAAATATTGCAAAGAACTGCTTAAAAGATTTGAAATGGAAAAATGCAAGGAGAGTGCAACTCCCATGGGCTCCGGAACATATGTTGATAAAGATGAAACGGGTGCGTCTGTAGACATTTCAAAATATCGAGGTATGATTGGATCTTTATTATATCTAACGGCCAGTCGGCCAGATATCATGTTTAGTGTTTGTCTATGTGCAAGATTTCAGGCAGATCCGAAAGAATCACATCTTGTAGCTGTCAAAAGAATCATGAAATACCTAAAAGGCACCATCAATGTAGGACTATGGTATCCTAAAGGTAGCATCTGTAGTCTCGTTGGATATTCTGATTCAGATTATGCAGGATGTAAAACAGACCGTAAAAGCACAAGCGGCACTTGTCATGTATTGGGAAATGCACTCGTATCTTGGTCATGTAAAAAGCAAGCATGTGTCGCACTCAGTACTGCTGAAGCCGAATACATAGCAGCAGGAAATTGTTGTGCACAAATCCTATGGCTCAAGCAACAACTATGTGATTATGGAATTGATCTTGGATGTATTCCGTTACGATGCGACAACACTAGTGCAATCATTATTTCAAAGAATCCAATCATGCATTCTCGGACCAAACACATTGATATACGACACCATTTTTTGCGCGACCATGTGCTTAAAGGAAATGTTGAAGTAACCTTTGTGGATACTCATAACCAACTTGCGGACATCTTCACTAAACCACTTCCTAAAGACTCCTTTTTCAAAATACGACGCGAACTCGGCATCTTAAGTGAAAGTGATCTTTAAACATAAGGTAAAGTATTATCATCATGTCAAAGGTATGAGTTAATTCTTGTCTTCACATATTAGAATTTAGTTGACTATGTCTACATGTTATTTATGTGATTATATGAAGTTTGTGTTCTGTTCTGCATGATAAAATCATCACTGTTTCAAAAATTTGGAAGTCGTAGCCGGATACAATCAAACTGTAGTCGAATACAGATGATTCTGGAAAACTGTATTCGATTACCATCCTACTGTATTCGAATACAGATTCGCAGTTTTCTGTCATATATAAAGCTGTGCAGTCAGTATTCGAATACAATTTCCTCCTTCCCCTCGAGCTCGTCCTTCCATCCTTATCATCTCTGCGAATCAACCTCCACAGAACTGTTTCGTTCATTCACGATTGCCTTCCCAAACTTTGATTTCCTTCAATTAATTACGAAATCACTCATCCCTTTCTTCAGATTCGCGAATTCAAAAACCCTAACCCCCAAATTTCCTTCACTTTCCCAACTCAGTCTCGAATCTCGAACTCTAAAACCCCAACAAACATGTCAAACATCTCCAACACTGTTGAAAACGCACGCAAACGTGGACCTCGCACCAAGCATGCAAGCGTGGGTCCTTCCAAGAGACGCACCAAGAGTACCAATGTGACGGATTTATCTCGTCTCCTGCACTCTCCCGAAGAAATTACTCGGTTTCGCACACTTTACTCCGACAAGAGGCTCATCGTTCCCAAAATCGGTACTTTAGATTCGTTCTCTGCTTTTCAATTTCCTGCTTTACTTAGGGCTCAACTTATTGAGGACTTTATTGCTTACAAAGGTCCGATATATCCTGATTTGGTTCGAGTCTTTTATTGTAATCTTCGTCGGGATGGCAAAATGTTGATTTCTCGTGTCAAAGGAAAAACCATTGAACTTGATTCTCATATTATTGGTGACATTTTGAAAATACCTGATATCGGCCAGAAAACCAGTCCGACTAATTTATGCAAATGGTATAATGTCTCAAAATATGATGCTTATGTGGCTCTGTGTCGCTTTGACAAACAAACTATGGAACGCAAGCGACTTCAGGCTGGCTCCACCTTTGCCAAGCAACGATTTAGTGTTGGAAATCTAACTGTCGACTATCGTCTGCTTCATTACTTCTTAAGCTACATTTTGGTTCCTAAGGCCGGTAACTACTCTCAAATTTCTGAGTTCGAACTTCAGATTCTGTACTACATGTATGAAGGACTTCCTCTTAACTGGGCATATTTTGTTAAGTCCGTCATGTTTGTGTCCCGCGAAGCTGTTGCATTGCCATATGCTAAGGAAGTTTCTCGCATTCTTGAACACTTTGGGGTGGATTTTTCTGAGGAAGTTGTGTATACGGTTACTAAGGATAATCTGCTGGATTTAAGTGTTCTTCCCAGCATGAAAATCGTTTGGAGTGAACCGCTGCAAAAATACATCCATCTGAGTGATATCGGTCAAACATCTGTTGGTGCTCCTGCCGACACCTCTGCACCTGATACTGCTCCTACAGATGATGTTGCTGACGATACTGCATCTGATGATGATCAGGTATCCAACCGCATGATTATGGCTAAACTTGACTCTCTTCAGACCTGCTTCTCAGGCTTTACCACTTCGGTCGATGCTCGCTTTCAAGCTCTCGAATCCACCATCGCACCAATCACGACAGCCTGGTCCACGAGATGTGTATCATCGCCGATAAAATTGATCACCCCCATCTACCTCCTGATCGTCGCTGATTTGTACTTCATTTCCTAGGACTAGTTCGCTTTTTGTGTTACTAGGATTGACTTACCCTTCTATTTTGCTTACTGTAATCATTGCTACTTTCGGTTAACTTTGCTATTATTGTCTGAATTTTATGACTTCATCTGATTGCTTATATCAATGTGATCGTTCTTGGTTTATGTTACATTTCTTGTGTTAAATCCCTTACTTTCCTATTGCTGATATTCTTCTTTTTGATCATGTCAAAAGGGGGAGAAAAATTGTGTATTTTGTTGCTGTCCATTAAAATTTAAATGTAGGTACTCAACACACAAGTTTGCATACATTACGGGGGAGTACAATACGCATACATTACGGGGGAGTCGTCAAAATCAACAGCAATGGTTTTGTCATAATCAAAAAGGGGGAGAATGTAAAAATACATGTTTTTGATTATACACAAAGACCAATGGTGACAAAGCAACAAAAAGAAGAAGAATTCCTCCAATTCATTTTCAAACATCCTTTGATGAATTACAAATAAATAGATTATGTAAAGGTAAATTATTCAAGCCATAATTCAACTACAAGAGAACCTTACATACTTTGCATATGCATTAACAATATTTTCAAAAGTCCAAAATAATATTTTCAAAATGTTAGAATCTTTATTTTTGACTAAAAACAATATTGTAATCGAATACAACCCAGGTGTATTCGAATACAGATGCAATTTGCTAAGTCAGAAGCAAAAACGTATCATCTGTATTCGACTACAACAAAGGTGTATTCGAATACAGCTGAAACATTACCAAGTCAGAAGCAAGGCCATCTCATCTGTATTCGACTACAGATGAAAAATTGCCAAGTCAGTAGCTAAAAATCTTCATCTGTATTCGACTACACAAAAGTGTATTCGACTACACAATGAAAAATTTGAATAATTTTAAAACGTTGCAGCGAGTTGTATTCGAATACAGATATCATGTAATCGAATACAACTGGAAGAAATGCAATGTTTCAGTTCTGAATTCAATCTAAAACATTGCAATTCTTCCTCAAACCTCTTGGATCAAAGGCCACGAATCTAAAGAGATGTTTGAGGACTATAAATAGGTCATAACTTCATATTCAAATTACGAATTCGAATTACACAATTTCAAAGATTTTGAACTAATTTTCTGAATTTTTCTCTAAGTCATTTTCAGAAATTCAAGTACTTGCATATCATTTTCATATCCTTAAGGTTCTCAAAGTACTTGAATAAATCTTGAATTGTTATCATTCTACCTTCTTCATATTCCTATACTCTTATCAAAACCACAAGTGTTTGTACAAGAAAGTTGTACTTTCTTTAAGTGTTATATCTAAGATAGTAGTGTTCTATCATAGAAAGTTTGTTAGAAGATTGTAGCCAAGGTCCCAGGGTGTGGACTTGTACATATTCTGACAGATAGTGAAGAAAATCTCTTGTGGTGAGCAAGAGGACTGGATGTACCCTTGGTTATAAGGGGAACCAGGATAAATATGCAGTGTTCATTTACTTGCTATTATTTACTGCTTTATCGATCAACATTAAACTCAAAAATCAATCACTAAAATTCTGAAAACTGATAAAATACCCAAACACCTAATTCACCCCCCCTCTTAGGTGCACATCTAATCTTACAAAAAGGACAATTTCTTTTTTTTATCAAAACAATAAAATTATAGAAGTGAAAAAAAAATATTTGAAGTATTTAAATTACCTATAATTATAAGAATTATCTCTTTCCAACACACTCTTAGTTTTATTTTACTACATTATGGTATTATGCTATTCCTAGAAAATAATCTAGATCTATGTTGAAAGCGAGAGCTCGTTAGAATCGCATGTCGTAGTAGATGTGGCATGTAATATTTTCAACTAGGGGTGAACATGGGCGCGGGTCGACCCGCCAACCCGATCACCCAACCTAACCCGATTTTTACCCGTACCCGATAACTTTCGGGTCCGACTCAACCCAACCCGTTTATATTTGGCTCGAGTAATGGGTTTAACAATTTGAACCCGTCAAACCCGTCGACCCGATAACTAGTTATATTTTTTTTAAAAAAAATTGTTTGGCTAATTCAATAGGGTTTCATTACTCTTCTTCTTATTTAGATTTTCAGTTTCCTTCATCCACTTTCTGCCTATACCTTCTTCAAGACTTTTGGAAGAATTAGTTATAATAAGATATTATTAACAAGTGATTTTTATATGAATGTTGATGCAAGGTGTTCACGCGTCTAGACTAAACACTAAACTCGTTTAATTTGTTTTGACATTGTAATCTCGTATATGCCTACTCATAAAATTCATATCTAATTTTTGAATTGTCTCTTTCAAATGAGCAATTTGATTTGAGTTAAATATTATTTATTTAAATGTTATATTTTGTCATAGTTTTGCTTAATAAAGGTATGAACAGAAAGCTTATGCTTATAATGAATTTAGTTTAAATTTTTTACATTTATTAAATACAAATTTTTTTAGTTAAATATTATTCATTTGAGTTAAATACTATTTATGAGCAAAATTGATGCTTATACAAAAGCTTACGATGAATTTAGTTTAAATTTTTTATATTTAAATCTATTAAACATTTTTTTTAGTATTTTATTTGAAAATAGTAACTATAAACAAATGAATGGTACTTAGTAAACTAAAATGGTTGGTGGATTATGTGTAATTGGTGGCTAATCGTTGTTGGGACATAGGTTGGCCACGGCCACCCCAAAATTTTCTCTAATCTTTTAAAAATACTTCTTATTTTATTTTATTTATAATACTATAATTTGTTAAATAAAAATTAATATAGATTAAAATCAGGTTTATCCTTGTCATTGTGAAAAAACATTTGATAGGGACACATGAATTTTATGTTGTTTTAATGTTGGGTTCTATAATTGGTATATTTTATGAGTTGAATTGCGATTATTGAGTTTTGTTGTCGAGATGTATGTTTCAGTCTAATATGTGAAGATAACATACTATATGTGCATTTTGTCTTGCTACATGAATTAATCTAACCAAGTGACATGAAGATTGGTATGTGTAGATCTCATACTTTGAGAAACTTGTTAAGTGCTTGTACTTGAAGTTGACATTTCTTAGAATTGATGAATTTTCATATTTTATTGATTTACTATTGTTGAATTTATTTATGTAATTGAAGATTGTTGGATTTATTTTTTTGTGTGAGAGGTTGATGAGTTTTTTAAAGAATTGCATAATTTGATTGAAATTTTATAGTTTTGAGACATTCAAGTATTAAATATATTTTCATTCAATATGTTTTCCTGTAAAATAAAAAAAATAGATTATTATTTATGTATAACCCGCCAACCCAACCCAACCCGTTCTTGATCGGGTCGGTTCGGGTCGGGTTAAATAAAAAAATACGGGTTTAGAACTTAACTCAACCCAAAGATAATCGATCGGGTTGGGTCTTGGGTTTTGTCAAAACCCGCCCAACCCAACCCACGTACACCCCTATTTTCAACACTAATGTTCGGCCACCAATACTACATGTAAATGCGTTTAATTTTGATATAAATAATAGGAAGAAAAAAAATCCTCCTACATTTATTACTATTATTATTATTATTATTATTATTAATCTTAAAAGATGATGATAAATTCTACCATAATTAATGTAGTGATATCTCGAATCGAGACAAGACTTTAACCTAACAATTGATATTTGTTCGTTGAACTACAACTTAAAAGACAGTTATTATCTTATTTATTCAATACTTTAGATATTAATCTTTTTTTCCATTAGTTAATCCTTTATATTTCATAATGCCTTTTTTTTAAAGTTTGTCCAATTTTATTAAGAAAAATTAATGTGGTTTGTTTTCTTTTAAACAACCAAAAACAAACCAACAATAAATTAACATAAGTAATACATAGAGTGTCACCATCATTAATTGAAATTATACCAATTTTTTTTTTTCTTTTTTCATGCAACTCAAACACATATCAACTATATAAGATTAAAAAAAGTTACATTCTTTAATATCAAGAATGCCTGATCCACCAAATTCTTTAGACTAAGAAAAAATTAAAGAAGGTTTTTCGAATATCTAACCAAACAAAGATATGTCTTCAAACTAAATTAAAAACGAAACAGTCAAAAAATAAAGGTTTAATTGTAGTTTTGGTCCTCCTATTTTAGCTAAATCACGAAAATAGTTCCCCTATTTTATTTGCCCCCGGTTTTCGTCCTCAAAACAATTTTGGTCCAAAACTTGATGAAGTGTCATTTTTTAATGACGTGTTTAAAAAACAGAAGATTTCACGTAGATTAATTACATTTTCTTATTATTCCAAATTTGTAAAACACATTTTCTATTTTTAAAAACACATTTCCTATTTTATTACATCATTTAATTATAAAAAACATTAAAAAAAAAAAACATGATTTTGATCCTAACCCCGTGAAAACTCAAATGCGAACCCTAATCCTAGTTCCATTCCATCTTGTTCTTCTCCTCTTCACAATTCATCTTGTTTCTTCTCCTCTTCGTTCAATTTCTCATTCACTGTGTGCTTCTAGATCTTTTCTCATTCAATTTCTTTTTTTGATTTCCTGTTTCCAATGGCGAGTAAACGTGAACTTGATTTTGCGTTCTCTCCATCTTCATGGATGAAAGAAGATACACAATTATGTGCTAGGTATATGATTTTGGCTATATTTAAACATTGAGATCAATATGTCTCTGTTTATGTGTTAGTAGTATTATATTCAAAAAAATTGTCTTTTTTGTTTTGCTTTATTGTTAACAGTACTAAAATTTGTATTCAAAATTTTAGCATTTTTAGTGTTAACAGAGTTAAACTCTATTTTTGATTTTTAGTTATGTCTTTATGCCTTTTCAGTAATGTGGTCCACATGTTTTGTTGTATTATTTTGTGATCCATGTATAGTTTGTTGTATTATAGTTTGACTGAGATGTTGTGAATTCAACGATTTGTTTTGTATAGGCCTGTTGAAGTCCACATAACTAGGTTAAGAATTAATCATGAGGGCAGTTTTGTAAATCACCAGTGAACATGTACGTTCGTGCCCAAGTGGATGAGATGAATTGGTCTTGGGATGTAGACTTAATGTCCCACATGCAAATTACTGAATTGGTCAAAAGTTTTGGATAAATGAATATTAAGTGTTTATGGTACCAACATCCTAAGTACTCATTTACTTGTGGGCTTAAATCTATCAACAATGATGATGATGTAGTAAACTTTGTTGAAGATGTCAAAGAGTTCAATGTAATTGAAGTCTTTGTGGAACCCTTTATAGACAATCCCATTATTAGTGATGAAAGTCCAATTCAAGAGCCAGTTGAAGCTGAAAAAGTCCAAGGTGAAGTTGAACAAGTTCAAACTGAAGCTAAACAACATAACCGAATTTAAACCAGTCCATGCTGAAGCTGGACAAGGAGCATGTGAGGATTATGTGAGTGAAGAAGATGAAGATTATGTTGCTAATTCAGATGATGAAGATAATGATATAGGTGAGTTCCATGAGGGTGAGGATTGGGACTGTATTTCTGAAATACCAACTGAGATATTTGTTAACTTTGTAAGAAATGAAAATTCATCTGAAAGACCTGCAAACCCAAGAAGGAACCCATGCCCAAGTTCTACAACTGATTTTGAAGAAAATGATGTGAATTTTGATGATTTGGATACTCCACTAGGAAGTGAAGTTGATGAAGAAGATGTTAAAAAATTTCCTAAATTTAATCAACCTGAAAATGGTGATGAAGTAAGTTTTGAGTTGGGCATGAAATTCAATACAAAAGCGATGGGTAAAAATGTTATTGAAGACTTTGCAATGGAGACTAAGAAAAACTTGTATTTCAAAAAGAATGATGAAGGGAGAATGATTGTTGGGTGTAAGCCAAAATGTCCATCTTACATGAGGATTAGTAAGAGGACTTCAAACGAATATTGACAATTAGTGAGTTTAACAAATGATCATACATGTCATAGGACGACAAAAAACAGACAAGCTAAGACTGAATGACTTGCCAATAATTTTGTTTCTATGTTGAGACACACACCTGAAATGAAACCCAAGGGATTGACTGTTGAGGCACTTGAGAAATGGGGTGCGAAGTTTTCTACATACCAAGCTAATAACGTTTCAGCAAGTATACTGAATCGTTGCAAGTAATAATTAAAATGGTAGTACTTAGTGTCGAACTCAAGGATTGCGTTTTACTATCGAGTTATGTATAATTACTAAAATTGAACAAAAAGTTCCCGAATTCATTGAAATTATATTTGAAACTAACAAGAATAGAATTGAACTTTTATAATAAGAAAAAGTCAGGGATAAGTTTCACTTCAAATCCAACCTTAGTTTCTAATTTGATCCTCGTTACTAAATTCCTTTATTGAATTATTACCGAATTCTCTCGATTATTCTTGTCCTAATGTCAGAACCTTTAATTCCAAAGTAACCCTTAATTCCTTAGTGGATTTAATATTAGAATTAAGCTTTACAGTACAGGAACTCTTATTAAACTACTGCTTTTGCAACTAATTTAATTGGTTTCATGACCTGCATCGATCCCTAGACTACAATATCATGAATTTCTTATCTCAAGCATTCGTAAAGTCCACTTCCATTTCAAAATACGAATCGTATAACATTTTAAAAATGATCAAGAAATAAAAAGCATTAAGCACAGAGACGAAAAAAATAATTCAATAAATTCATTCATATAACTAGAAATCAAATCAGAAAGATAAAGGTTTCATCTTGTTTCACTCGTCCCTAACAAATAGCGTTTAGTTACTCATGACAGAGATACAAAAGATAAAGATTAAAGAAGAATTACAAGTAACATTCATGAATGATTCTTGATAAAACTCCTCCAATGATGTTAGAAACAACTGTCTCTCAGTTTATCTGCTAGGGCACAAGCCTCCAAACTTCCCAATAGCCAAAGAAAGATCCATAAAAAGTGAGAAAACACATTTTTATACATTCACCCGTGTGTCATGCGCTCCAGGCGTGTGATTTGCGCTTCAGGCGTATTTGGGCAGATTCAGGAAGGCATAAATATGCCCAAGCGCGGGTTTTGCGCTTTAGGCGCACAACATCTATTGTTTGACATTTACTGCATTTTTGTTCTCTTTCGAGACCGAATTTGGTTCCGGTGTCTTCATGAAAGTTGTAGCTATGAATCTCAGTTTTCATTTGCACTTAGTTTGACTCCACATATGTCATGTTGATTTCTCACCAAAATTTAGCATTGAACTAAAACAAAGGAACAACGCAAAACTACGAAAAATCTCTACTTAATCAAGGAAATAAGAACATAAACATTTTATTAAATCCAAGAACTAAAATCAACAAAATATATCAAATAACTTCTTAAATTAACTAATGATTAATGATAAATAAGACTAAAAACAATGAAAAATATGCATATGATGAAGAATTATCACAAGCATATAGAGCCAAAGTAAAAGTCTTAGAAATGATTCAAGGTGCTCAAAGGGAGCAATAGGCACACTTGAGAGAATATGTTGATGAACTAAAGAGATCAAATCCAAACTCTACAGTTATTATTAAGCGTGGCATGTCTTATGTTGGACCAATTTTTGAGAGAATATATGTATGTTTGGAGACTTGTAAGGTCGCATTTGCTAATACTTGCATACCTGTAATTGGGTTGGATGCGGGTTTCTTGAAGGGAGACTATGGCGGTCATTTAATAGCTACAGTAGGTAAAGATGAGAATAATCAGATGATTTCCATTACATATGCAATTGTATAAGCAAAAACAAGAGACTCATGGCAATAGTTTCTGGATCTTTTACAGGACGACCTCAACAATGTTCAGCATAGGCAATATGCATTCATTTCATATTAGCAAAAGGTATGTATGCCTTCATTTATGAATTGTTTTTATATTTGCCAATTTATTTAGTTTTTTTATGAATTGATTTATATCTAACGGCTTTTTATGAATTGATTTCAAGGATTGGTACCTGCTATTGCCAACATTAAGGCTCATGTGGAACACAAATTATGTGTTAAGCACTTAAATGGAAATTGAAAAAAAAAAGTATCGTGGAGGACATATGAAAGAACTTCTTTGGTTGGCAACAAGGGCTATGGTGGTCTAGGATAAGGAGAAAGCAATGCAAAAAATTAAGGCAATCAATGAAGATTCTTGGAAAGACATGATGCAACTCCCACCTTTTATGTGGACTAGATCTGCATTTCGCATTGATACGCAATGTGACCTCCAAGTAAACAACATGTGTGAGGCTTTACATTACAGTATTGGAGTATAAAGATAAACCTATCATAACATTACTTGAAGGTTTGAAACATTACATTACAGTAAGGGTTGTCAAACAAAAAGAGCTCATGCTACGATATAGAAGCAATATATGTCCTAAGATTCAACAAATATTAGAAAAGACAAAAAAAAAAGTTGGGGGTTGGTCCCCAACTTGGCATGCAGATGATGTTTTTAACTTGTTTAGTGTCACAACTGGTATATACACTTATACAATAAATATACACACAAAAACTTACGCTTGTCGTAAGTGGGATTTGACTAGCATTTCGTGTTGCCATGCCCTTGTTTGTATATGGCACAACAAAGTTAATCTAGAATCGTACGTTTCACCTTATTACAGGTAAAAATCTGATTTTAACTGCATATTGGTTTTCCTTTTAAATTTGATTCAGTATAGTTTCAACTCTAGTTTAGTACTCGTTTAACTCCATGTTTACTTTTAGTTCAGCTCTGTTTCAGATCTGTTTTAGTTCCAATTTTGTTATGTTATGTTGTAGTTCTAGTTCCAATATTGTTATGTTCTAGTTCAACTTCTAGTTCAGTTCTGTTTGTATTTTTGACATGTTTTTTGTTCAGATTTAACTACATATTGGTACTAGTTGTTGATAGTTTTAACATGCTATTTTTGGCATGTTTCTAGTTTTAAATACATATTGGTACTGGTTCTTGACAGTTTTAACATGTTATTTTTGACATGTTTCTAGTTTAAACTGCATATTGGTACTAGTTCTTGACATGTTTCTGGTTCAGTTTTAACATGCTATTATTGGTTCTGTTTTAAATAGAAAACAAACTTCTTGACATGTTACTCTTACATTGTAATGTCATCAAATGGACCAAAACTTTGGCGTGCATCAAATGAAGAGCCTATCAATCCCCCAATCATGAGGAGAGCACCAGGTAGACCAAAGAAAAAAATCCAATGACGAGCCAAAAGGTTCTAACATACTACCAAGACAGTTCACAACTGTGAAATGTAAAAAATGTGTGAAGCTTGGTCACAACACGAGGACATGAAAGGTGGAAATAAGGTCAAGAGTGAAGTAGAAATGTCAATCACAAGAAAGGGGGGTTTGAATTGTGATTTCACCTTTTAAAAATTTCCTGTTAAAACTTAAAGAATTTAACTCAAGAATAATCTTGGTTATGAAAATAGAAAACGGAGAACGTTCTCGGTTAGTGAAAAACACACAATTTAACTTATCTATTTAATTTGATTATCAAAAGACTAGAAATAAATAGAGATTAGGGAAGAGATATCACACAGAGATATATCATGGTTCACCCAACTCGGGTTACGTCCAGTCCTCAAAACCGTGAGATTTTTCACTAAGTGTTCAAAACGGAGAACGTTCTTGGTTCTTACACCACTAGTCCAGATCAACCTTGATCTATTACAATTTTCATTTTTCAACCTAGAAATGATTTTTACAATCACCTTTCAGCCTTGAAAGGATTTTTACAAACACATTCAATCTAACATAAAAGATAGACTTGAGTTACAAATGATGTGTATGATAAAAGCGTTTGGGATCTTGAAACTTCTCAACACTTGTTTGAGATAAATGAAAGAAAAACTCAGTAAATAATTATCCAAAGATATAGTGAAGAGAGCTGGAGTTTGCTTAAACAGTTTTTTGACTTGTTACTTGAACAAGTGTTGGTAGATTTGTAAATTGAACTCTCGCCTTCATCTTCCAATTGATCTTCAATTTATAGATGATAAAAGGCTTTGAATATTCAGTTTAAAATGAATATATTCGTTGGACACACTTCCCAAGTGTCAGATATATTCTACAGCAATTAAACATGTATTTATATTGCTGTCCAGAACGTTCTTGACAAACAGAGAACGTTCTTGCTTTTGGGCTTGATGGGAAACGTGAGTGAGTGAGTGAGTAAGCTGTCAAATGTCAGTTTTGATACTATTTTCATGTCATAATTATGCAGAGCTTTCTGCAGAATATTGTAAGTACAATGTACTTGTGTCCTTGCTCACAACTCATTAATTTGGAGATCAATCTTAAGACTGTTTTTCTCCTTTGGGCATTAAGCACGAGTTATGGGTTTCACCATTGATTTGAGAAGTCTTGATACTCTTTAATACGTGGTTTAGACTGTAGAAAATTATCTGTTTTAACTCTGCCTTTTAAAAGAGAATAACCAGAATGTTCTTCTGTAAAACAAGAACATTCTTCGTTTTCTGTTTTGTATGAGTGTTGGATTTTGACAGCTGTTGTGTGCTAGTCCTTTGTCTCAGAAACATGATATGCTTTCTGCAAAAAGGTGCAGCACCAGTGTCCTTGTTGTCATGGCTGTCCTTGCTCATAGCTCATCAATTTGGAGATTGATCTTGATGTTTTGCTTTGCTTTTGTTGATCCTCTTTGATCGAATCTATCCAAAACAATCTTGTGTAGATTATTAAATTCCTCTGTGATGAATACTGATGTTTTGTAGTGTAGATAGATGTACTTTTGCAGCCCAGGTCGATCTTAAATTACAACAATTTTTGCTTTTCCAAAGCTGTGAAAACGGAGAACGTTCTTTGTTTCTGTTTTGAGTGATTGCTGAATTTTTGACAATTCTGACAGCTGTTTCGTGCCAAGCTTTTCTGTTTTGTAAGTGTGTCAGTGATGCAGTGACTTTATCATTTATATTCAATTTGTACTTGCTTACTTTAGCCATCAACTTTGGGGATTAGTCTTGCTTTTTATTCTTGATGCATTGCTTTGCTTTTTGTTGATCTTATGGAAAGAATCTGTCCAAAATGAGCTTGAGTATATAATTATGTTCCTTTGTAATGAATACTGGTGATTTGCAATGTAGATTGATGTATTTTCGTAGCCCAAATCAATCTTGAATTAAAGAAGACTTTGTTCCTTGTAAACCAAAATGTTCTTGTATTAATGCTGTCAAAACCAGAACATTCTTCGTTTTTCAGACTGCTGTCCAGAATAATCTTCGCTCTACTGTCTAGAATGATCTTTTATCACTTTTGCTTTGAGTTGTGCTCTTTAATCTTTGATCCTTTTGAGTGATTCTTTTGCTTATATGAGAGTTGTATATTCTTAGTATATGAACTGGAAATCCATTCGCGATTTGCAGGAGCTTTCCTTGCATTAAAAACTGATTTGATCTTGCTTGTTGAAAATGACAGAAACGTGGAGAACGTTCTTGGTTTTCCAGATTATGTCAAGAATGTTCTTGGTTTTCCAGATTATGTCAAAAGCGTTCTTGGTTCAATTTTGTTCATTTTTAGCTCTTTCTTTAAATTGATTTCTCTTGCATTTGCTTTGTACCTATCTTGATTTATTTCACTCAAAAGCACAAGTTAAATTAACAAAACATTTAGAATCATAATTAACATTCTTAATTAACTTTTTGTTTGTTTTCATTAAAACATTAAATTGAGATTTTGGTTCAGATTTAACTACATATTGGTACTGGTTGTTGATAGTTTTAACATGCTATTTTTGACATGTTTCTAGTTTTAACTACATATTGGTACTGGTTCTTGACAGTTTTAACATGTTATTTTTGACATGTTTCTAGTTTAAACTGCATATTGGTACTAGTTCTTGACATATTTCTGGTTCAGTTTTAACATGCTATTATTGGTTCTGTTTTTAATAGAAAAACAAACTTCTTGACATGTTACTCTTACATTGTAACGCCATCAAATGGGCCAAAATTTTGGCGTGCGTCAAATAGAGAGACTATAAATCCCCCAATCATAAGGAGAGCACCAGGTAGACCAAAGAAAAAAAGGAATAAATCCAATGACGAGCTAAAAGGTTCTAACATACTACCAAGACAGTTCACAACTGTGAAATGTAAAAAATGTGGGAAGCTTGGTCATAACACGAGGACATGCAAGGTAGAAATAAGGTCGAGAGAACTAAGAAAGCAAAGACAACAAGGGTTAGAGTAGTTGAGGGAGAAGCACCAATTATTTTATCTCAAGGTTCACAACTCCACAAACTCAATATTCACAAATGAATTGATGGAACCAAACTTGTGAATTGTATTTTGATTATTATGAATATGTAATGATGGAACAAGACTTGGGAATTTTATTTTGTAATGTACTAGTATGTATGACCGCTTTTTGGACCTAAGTTCTGATAGAATAATTATTTTGTAATGCAGTAGTATGTATGACCTCTTTTTGGGACCGAAGTTATGATGGAATGATTATTTTGTAATGCAGTAGTATGTAATGATGAAATGATGTTTTGGCTGTAACTTAAGTTCTTTTTATTTTGGAAGTTCCAGAAAACCCCCATTAGTTTCATCTTCAACTTTAGTTCATCATCATACTTCTTTGTCACATTGTCTTTCTTCTTGAATTCATCACTCATTTTCATCAGAGACACAATAACTTATTTTACTCGTTCTGTCATTGACTCATCAAACCAATCAAAGAAATTGCAAGCTTTTTTACCCTGTAATTAAAACAACATAACAAAAAAAGGACTAAATCTTCATTAAATGAACTTTTATTATCTTAAAACAATAGAGCAAAAAAAATCTAGAATCTTTACGATTTTTTTTCCATAATATTGACAAATAGTTACCTTATAAAAATCACAACCATGAAACCTTTGACCTGATTTTCAGTGGTTCAAGAAGTACACAAAGGAGATTCAAGTCCACACAAACATTCTCTCCTTCTAATTCTCAAATGAGAATTGTTGCTTGTAATTGAATACGAACGGGAAGACATATTTTTCTCCGAAAACACAAAGAACAGAGGAAGAATAAACGAATCACAATCGATATACAACAAGAATGAGAAACAAAACAAAATCGTCTATGAAGAAGAAAAAGAACTAGCATTGACGAATGAAGAGAAGAAGAACACGATGAAATGGAATTAGGATGAGGGTTTATGAACTAATCTTCTTGAGCTTTTTTTTATTTAATTTTTTTAATAATTAAATGATGTAATATAATTAGAAATGTATTTTACAAATTTGGAATAATAATAAAATATAATTAATTCACATAGAATCTATTACATTATTTATTTTTTGACACTTCATCAAATTTTGGACCAAAATTCTGTTTACAGGACCAAAATTAAGGACAAATAAAATAGAGAGACTACTATTAAACTAAAAATAAATGTTTGATATGTTATTTTAAGCCACATCCTCACACAAACAATCATTTAGATAACAAGTCTAACTATGTTTTTTAACACCAATTTAATTAAAGTAAGATACCGTTATCTTATCTTAAATATTTTTAATAAAAAAATATTCCAACAATATTTAATTAATTATTTAAAAAATAAACATTATGCATAACAAACAATAATACTGAACTGTGTAGATTTAACACTAAAAACAACATATTAATATACACTAGTAGATGGAAAAATAAAAAATTGAACGAAATATATTGATGGGTTTTAGATAGCATTATAATTTGACCCATGAAAAACAGTTCAAAAATAAAAATAACAATTATTTAAAAGAAAAAAAGAAATTGTGGATACGGCGCCGTTTTGATTATATATATTATAAAAAAAACAAGTCTGAAAACCCTGAACCCTCCTCCTCTTCCTTTTCGCTCTCCCTTCCGTCGAACCAACCTCCATACTGTGGCAGTGACATTTTTGTAACTCTCTGAAAAATAATTAATAGATTGAATTCAATTAGGTTTAAAAATGGGTTTATCTTCAAAGAAATCTAAAATAATGCAAAAAAGTGACAGTGATTCGGATGATTACTTCGATGATGATGACGATATGTCCTACAAAGAGGTAACCGCTAACCATTCATCCATTGTTTCAAATTTTTTTTTTTTTTGATTTTTTGCTTACTTTGGCCTCAGTTTTTGTTGTTGTGAATTTGTGATTAATGATGATTTTTTTTTCTTCTGATGATGTAGGTCAATGATGAGAGCGAGGAGGAAGTGGATGAAGATGAAGAAGAAGGAGAGGATGAAGGAAGAGATGATGAAGAAGAAGGAGAGGATGAGGGAAGAGATGATGATGAAGAAGAAGAAGAAGATAGGACTGAAGAGCAAAATGGATGGCAAAATGATGAGATGGAACAGCTTGAGAAAGAGTATAGGGATCTTCATCACCAGGAGATGTGAGATTCCAATTCATACACTTTCTTTTGTTTATATTGTGGATGTCATTTTAATTTATATTGCAAGATAGTTATCGGTGTTACCAAATAACTATAATGTAGCGGAATTGAAGCAAATTACTATTGCTATGCAATATGTTATTTAGTATGAAGTGTTGTTTTATAGCAGCTACAGTGACACTACTGCATTGTAGTGTTGTGGAAATCGAACAAACAACTATTTTTTGCAATTGGTGATTGACGACACGGCAAGCTATGGAACACTTACACAAACACGCACACGACACTGACATGTAGACACATGTGTAATGTGTAATAATTTAAGAAAATAGAAGTGATTGAAGATAACTACATGTGTCGGTGTCAAGCACCAGACGCGCTTTTAATCCGAAGTTTCGGTGCTACATAGTTAACAAGTGGTAAAAACCGTTTGGGATATGCCTCTAGGATAGCTTATGAAATTGCTTACAACATATATCAAAATAATTTGACTTTGTTCTATCCTTTATTATATAAATAGCTTATATATAAGTACTGATAGGTGCTTATAACATAGACGCGTAATTAAATTGTTTATCCAAATAGGACCTTTATTTATATTGCTAACTAGTACTACTAGATTCATAGTTACATTTGCAAATACAAGGTAAGACTACCTACAATTTATGCACCACCTACACTTGATTGAAGGTGTGTTTGGTGTCTGACATGTCAGTATCACCGACACATGTGTGTGTATTACGTTACTATCTTGGACCTGTTTCAGTTGAAGCCTTTGTGTCTGGTTTAATAATTTACTTGTTTCACTGGTTCTACTTGTGTTGAGCATACGGTTAATTTGCATTAGATATATATTTCTACTAAAATACTATGCATATGTTAGTATGTTTATTTTCTGCTACTACTACTAGGTACTATCTAATTTGAATCATTCCCTTGGAGGCTTGGAGTTTGACTATCTAATCAGTTAAAATTTAACTGATTGTTATGATTGTTGTTGTTATTCCTAAATGTCTTGTATTACTCACCATTAACACTGTTTATTTGACTGAGATTTCTTGCTTCTGTTAATACTGTGGATTGCACAAGATCTGCAAGATATTGCTTTTGTATTGATGTGAGAAATCTGGTTTGCTACCAACCTGATGGCTCATGAATCATCGTACTAACTGTTATATAGTTCTTTCAACGGAAGGATCGAGTTACAGTGAACTTATTGTATTATTCCTCTTGCTTAATCTATGAGATGTCGTGGATTTTGAAATATGAGAAATTTATCTTTCTTACCTCAGAAACACTTTGAAGAACTTGAAGCATCATAAGGATGAAGATCTCCTAAAAGGACAAGCTGTGAAAAGCCAGAAGGTGTGCTTTCTGTTTTATTGTGGAGATGACTTTTGTGTTTTGTGATTTTTTGTCACTTATTTAATTTAATCTTCTGTTTCCTCATTTGCTTTATATCATAGTACAATGAACCCAGATATAGATGTTGTCACTTATAGTATTATTTAGTGGTTTCTATTATGAATTTGTTATAATATCATCAAAATTTGTTTTGATTGAAGGCCCTCTGGTATAAAATTCTCGAGCTCAGATTCCTACTTCAGAAGCCATTCTCAAGTTCAAATAGGCTGCCCCAGGTATTTATTTTCCTACCCCATTTTTGTGATTTAACGTCATTTACGATTTTATCGTATCTAAATGTCATGGTGAAACATGGTAAATATCTGCAGGAATCAATAAAAGCTTCATTCTGTGAATCAGATGAGACAGTTAGAGCTGCATATGCAGATTTGATTACATCTTCCAAGGAGACCTTAGATTCTATATTGGAACTTCAAGAGGTGTGGTTTTGAAAATAGCTTCTCATCTTAAGTTGAATGAGCTATTGCATCTCTATTTTTCAAAAGCTCTCTCTTTTAACTTGTTTGTAAACATCTGTAACCTTATAAGTATTTTTGTAAGTGAAGAACCATAAACGTATTCTAATTGAGAAGCTCCCATAAGCTAGAAATTAATTCAAACCAGGCCTATATGTCATGTCAATTGAAGACTATAAAGTCAGTGTTTTGTTATATTGGTATTAATATGTTTCATCTTGTTCAATTTTATTAGTCACTAATTCTCTCTATATGTAAAAAATTATCAGTTGCTGATCTTTTTCCTTGTTCCAGGCTCTGATTGCAAAGAATCCATCAGTTACCCAAGTCATCAATGGTGATTTCTTCTTATTTCCCATTCTGGTTTCTTCTAGATTTTTCTGTCTTGTTAGTTGTTATCCTTTGTGCTCCGTTGACACCTTTGGGAGTGGGACATGATTGTCATACGTTAGGAGTGGGACATGACTGTCAGGGAAGAAGAATTATAGGAAAAGTTATCTGACTATCTACCTAATCTATACCGTGTAGCATGTACTTCGTTGCAATAATTATAGGAAGGGGTTTCCTCCATTTGGTAGATTATTTTTCTTTCTTGGCCCAAATATTACACGTTATTGTGATTGAAAGTAGCTGGATATATATGAAACCTAACAAGAATAGTCCACCAATATCTCTTTTCTGGTTCTAAAAAATCCTTTAATTTATTTGAGATATATATTGCAAGTTTAAGTCAGTTTGTTTTTGTTTTGGTGTTAATAATTTTCTCATTTGAACAATAATACTTGTTATGCTGTCATTTTTAATAAAATAAAATTATGTATGATATACATGCTCTTCTTTTTTGTGTGGAACTGTGGATCATTATCATGCTATCATTTATAATCAAATAAATTTTAGTGTTATCTTTATGCTTTTATGCACCCCTTTGTGTGTATGCATTTACAAAATATTCTTAAATCTCAATGCCTTAAGTGCTGCTTGAGGTGTGGATTCATATAATAAATGTTTGCCATGTAGAGGACTGGCAAAGTGTTCTTTATGTAGGCCAAATGATTCATATAATAATTGTTTGGGGGAGTGGAGAACTGGTCAAGTGTTCTTCATGTAGGCCTCTAGTTAACTGTAATTTGTAGCTCAAAATAGGATAAATTCTGTATCTATTTTACTTTCTATTTTCTGCTGGCACACATGGAAATAACACTCTCCAAACTTGCCTTTGTTAGATTTCCACAAAAAAAAAAAACTTGCCTTTGTCCCCTCTAAGATAACCTTCTTGAAAACATTGATTTGTGTCGGAGATAATAATGTTCTAATGTTACTTTCAACTTCCAAAGTAACCAAATTTGTCTTTCTTTTAATAAACTCTAAGACAACCTTGTTGAAAACATTGATTTGTGCCGGAGATGATAATGTTCTAGTGTGACTTTCAACTTCTAAAGTAACCAAAATTTCCTTTCTTTTAATAAAGGTTCAGAAAGGTCATCAAAAGCTTCAGAAGTTTCTAATCATTTGGATGACAGTCTTGATCAAGAGTGGTCACAGATTTCCCAGATGCACAACAGGTATTTTTATAACCTTCTTAGTGCACTATTTTTGTGCTAGGCATTCATTTTCTCGAGACATTGCAGCGTTGAGACTTGACTATTATAGCTTTGGTTTCATGAACCTTATCTTCGTGTTCATTATGCTTGAAACTTCTCCAAACAGCAACTTTTGTACTTTGGCTGCATTTCTAGCTTAAACATGTGCTGTTCTTCATTTTGCATGTCTGCTTGGCTGATGTATTCATTGTTGTATCTTGCAGTATAGCATCTTTCAGAGATAAGTCAATCAACAAATGGCAGAGGATGACACAAGTGACAACTGGGGCTGCTGCAATTAAAGGCAAATTGCATGCTTTTAATCAGGTGAGGTTCTGTGACTGGACAGGGGATTCTACAATTTCTACTATGTGATAGATTATTTTACTCCTAAATTGTTGTCCTGTTGTAGGATATCAGCAATCAAGTTGCAGCTTATATGAGAGATCCCAGTAGAATGATCAAGCAGATGCAACTGAGAAGATCAGCTGTTAATATACTTGGATCAGTAAGTCAATCTTAGTTGTTTCTAAACAGTAAGAAGCTGATTTAATTACCTTTGTCATTGACACTTACTCGCATATCTCTTCAGGTTGCAGAGGTCAATGATAGCTCTAATGAAGCGGTAAGCTTTATACATTACTAGTGTTTGATTGTTGTTTTGTAAGTACTTATGTGCTAGGTATTCAACAAGTAATATCTTTTTGTCGGATGATAGCATGTTGCTCAGCCTTAGGTCTTGAATTATAACCTCAATATGTCAGTATTTTATGAGGAGTATACATATAAGGTACAGTATGATCACAACTAAATTCCATTTTTTGAATTTTACTCTGCTCAGGTAACACATATTGACGGTGATCCTGAACTGCTGGACGATTCTGAATTTTACCAGCAGTTATTGAAAGAATTTTTCGAGACAGTTGATCCTTCATCATCTGGTAAACAATTTCTTTTTGGCTGATTAATTTTAGAGGAGTGTTAACAAAAACACTCCCTCTAACACACTTTTCAACACTGACTCTCTTATCTGGTGAAATATATATGTAGGTCTAACCACGTTGGAAATAGGTCCTACATAAAGTGGTGGGATCCACATAAATTTCACCCAATAAGAGAATTTAAAAGTGTTAGAATGAGTGTTGCTATAACTTGTTTTTGTTTTAAAAAATTTATTCTAATAATATTTTTACTTTTAATATCATTGGACTAGTTTGGGCTTTTATTTTTCATGATCATTAAGTGAATAGATATGCTATACAGATATACTGATACTGATACATATAAATAATGAAAGTCATATAGATGTATCATAAATTTATATAGATGTATACTGATACTGATGCTATCATTATTTTTCATATTTCATCATCTTGTCAGAGTAAATAAGTTTTAAGAACTAATTTTATGTTGTCATGAAACAGTAAAAAATGATTGGACATCTATGTAAAATTTGTTTATTATTCGAGTGTAGTTATTAAACATTTCGACTGTTAAATAGTAAAAGGATGTATTAATTATCAGAATATTTTCTCTTTGTATTACTATTTTCAAACAGTCAGCTCTATATTTTCAAAGGCTGGAATTTACTTATGCTCATTTTTCCACCATAATATATTTGTCATTACCTCTCTTGAAATAAGACTCTTTCCATTTTCTCACTTTCGGCTATTTTCATTTGAATAGAGAAAGCATTCTATGCTTTGAAAAGAATGCAAACCAAAAAACGCAAAATTGTTGATCGTCGTGCCTCAAAAAGTCGCAAGATAAGGTACAGAAAATGATCCCAATTAATTTCCTTTTTCTACCGTTATCATATATCCCTTGCATTGAAGAACTGAATAAGTTTTTGAATGACTTGTTATTGAAGGTATAATGTTCATGAAAAGATAGTTAACTTTATGGCTCCTCAACCTGCAAATCTTCCTCCCATGGCTCCAATGCTATTTGAGAATCTGTTTGGATTGAAAACTCAAAGATCATCTGCTGCAGCCTCATAAACATGGTTGGCTGACAGCCATAGTTTTGCCCTATTACTTAGTATATGTTGTACTAATTAGTTTCCAACATGATGTTGATTATTGAGGAATTCAACCTTTCTCCTTGCTAGCCAATTTTGGTGTAATCTATTTGGAAATTGACTTGTAAAACATACAATTTTCTCAATTTAGGATTAGGGATCTTTCTTTAATTGTTCCATGAAAAGATATCTCTTATTCTTCCTAGTTTTTTTTTGGCCTTAATCCATTGGTTTTGCAGGGGAGTGAAGCTAGAGTAGTTCAAAGTTTGACTTTGGAAATAAGTAAAGTCTAGTTAAGACTATTTCAATCAGAGATAAAAATTTAGACGCTATTTCAACAATTTGACCTTAGTTAAACACATTAATTATTTGTCTGACTACTTGATTATGTTTCATAGTTTGATAGCCATGTTACAATGTTAATTTTCTTTTATATATATATATATATATATTTGACAAACCAAATCAGATACATATTAACAAAAGCTACTCACAGCATAATATGTGTTGAGAGAAGAAAAATAATTTCAAAGGAATCCAACAACTTTGTCGAAAAACAAAACACAAACCCCAAAGAATAAACCTAAAGTAGAAAAAACATGTAAACATAGAAGTGGTTTACACTCCACTGATGAAGACGGAAAGAGGAGCTAAATACATTGGACTTAATACAAGACCATGAATGAAGTTTGACCAAGTCAAGTCTTTGAGTGACATCGCTATATAGTATGTTTGCCATGGAAAACCAAGTCAATAAATTGATTTACGTGGACCAAACTAATATTTGACACTGAAAACTAATGTCCAAGTCCAACCAACCCAAAACATGTACCTACACTTGTCCGTATATAGAAAAATAAAAAAACAAGTGCTAGACCAAATGATGTATTATGCTGTGTTTTTTTTATCTTTTTTTTTTTTTTTTTTTTTTTAATTTAGTAAAAAAAATCCTTTATTATATAGATCAAAAACAAAAAAAAATCGTTTCTTTAATTAAAATTCATAAGAATTAAAATTTTAAATTAAAAGTGAAATTATAAATTTTTAAACTAAATTCAAAATTAAATGTCTAATCAGGTATCAAAATTTAATCTCTAAGGGTCTATTTGGTTGATGAGAAATAAAGAAGAGAGAAAGAAAAAAGAGAGAGTAATTTTCTCTTGTTTGGAATGCAATGAAATAGAGAAGAGAAATTGAAAAATCATGGGGCCCATCACTTTTTACTTTCTCTCCAAAGTAGCGAAGAGATGGGGATAATAATAATAATAATAATAATAATAATAATAATAATAATAATAATAATAATAATAATAATAATAATAATAATAATAATCTTCATTATTTAAATTGATTTTTTAAAATTAATTCAATCCATTAAAATTACAAGAAAATTGAACTAAGCTATTTCATAAAAAAATCAATAAATTAATTTTGATAAAAGTTTTTAATTAGGGGCATTTTAGTATTTCTAAAAATGATTGCCACTTATCTATTCTTTATTTCTTTCTTCTTTCTCTTATATCAATCAACATATTAAATCAACTCTATTTCTTACATATTTCTCTCTTTACACATTCTTTCTCATCTTTTTCTCTCTTTTCAATTTCTCTTCATAGCCAAACAAAACATAATTGAAATAATCTTTGATAGGTTTTACTTTCTTCTTGACCAAATTTTATATTACCCAATCCTATTTTTTTTTCATAATCAAATCTTAATTTTTGTTGACTCTGTTATATTAAATTAAATACATTAATTTTTGTCAACCGTATTTTCTCTTAATTATATTTGAAACTCGAGCGAGTATATAATAAACCCTCCAATCTATGGTTTCATACTTTCAAAGTGTCAATAAACCTTCCCTTTGAAACATCATTGGAACAGAGGAAATCAAGAAAATTCGTAAAGCTAAACTCCATGTAAGACTTTGGATGCAAGTCATCA
The DNA here is from genome assembly GCA_037974735.1 of Cicer chorassanicum. Classification (NCBI taxonomy): domain Eukaryota; kingdom Viridiplantae; phylum Streptophyta; class Magnoliopsida; order Fabales; family Fabaceae; genus Cicer; species Cicer chorassanicum. Next base: position 1,406,613 of record JBBPBP010000003.1, read on the forward strand.
ACAAGTTGAAATGCTGGACCAATCATTTTGTCCATAGCCAAACTATGAAGACTCACTATGGAATATCACTTCTCATTTCTATTAACTATTACTCTGTGAATGACACTCTTGTACTATCCATTGCTAAGAACTTCCATTTGGTCACCCAATTGCACTACCAAAGCTCCATCAACAAAAGGAACAGAAGACCAATTGTTGTTTCCATCTTCAATTTCTAGCCCTGAACGGGTTTGGAGAAGAAGTGTTATGGATCCATAATCTGAGTGAGGGTGGATACCTAAGGTGAGTCTTGATTTAGGACATGCAGGGTAGCAATTCACTGCTACTACTTGTGACCCTCCATTTATTTCTTCATGTAAGTAACTTTGGTTTAATCCTAGGTTTTCAAATATTATTTTCTTTAATTCTTTTTCTAAATCTGATCTGCTGCCACTGTATACTTTCCCATCTTCTCCCTGAAATCTTATTTGTAATCATTCTATTTTATTTACCAAGCTTTTGATATCAGTAAAAGTTGTTTTAATTAATTAAGGCTTGTTCCATACCTTACAGGTTTATGAACATCATCAGAAAATAAGCACATCTTTTCATCATTAGTGAGGTTGAAGAACTCTGTTGCAACTTTCAGATCATCTTCTATTGTTGACGGATCAATTCCATGGTTAATAATCTACAACAATATAAATGTCATATGTATATTGAAGATGTGTGAATGCAGAGAAGTAAAATGTTAATAATCTACAACAATATAAGTGTCAAAATGTTGTATTGCATGTATTAATATTTTTACCTGAAAGGCACCAATGTCCTTGCAAGCAATTCGAATTTGGTTGATTGTTTGGGATCTAAGAGATTGGTCCTTTAAATGAGACAAATCTATAACGGGGAGAGTGGTGGAAATGGAAACATGATGAGTGTTAGGGCGTTGGGATGGTGGAAGAATATAGCGTTGAGGTATAGAAGACATTCATTTGTCACCATTTTCATTCAGTGCGTTTGTGTCATTAACGTAAATGAATTCCAAATGACCAAATATCAGTATCAGTGTGGTTTGGCATTTTGGATCAAAGCTTTATCTATAAAATGCCAATTATAATTAATGATTAATATTTCTATTTTAACCCATCACAAAATAGAAATACTCTAGTCTCTACGTATTAAAGCTAGCTCCCACCTTATCAAATACTCATAAGTCTATATTATCATAACCTTATTAGAACCTTTTAATTGGATTCAAATAGTAACCCACGGTTCATAATTATTCACACATAAGATCAATATTAAATTAATGATCCAACACATGTACCAAAAAAACGAAATAAGAATAGATAGATTTCAAGCGTTCCTCTAAAAATTGAGATCAATTAGGGATCTTCATTAAAATTTGGATTCTCTGAAAAATTTAAAATACTTAAAAAGAAATAATTAAATATAAAAAAAATCTAAATATACTTTTTACTCTCAAATTTTTTAATTGTGTACTTTTAATCTCCTTAATTTTTTTTTAATGATTTTGGCCTCTCAATTTTATTCTATTTCTGATTTTGTAGTCACTCAATCTATTTTTGACTAAATTTTGCTGATGTGCATTTTTAATATGCATCTAATAATTATTGGGTGAAAGTTGTAATTTAATTATTTGATTTAAAAAAGAAAAACAAAACAAACACCACTTTGATCCTCAAAGTCTCTAAAACAAACAAACTAAAAATCAAAGAACAAAAACTAGAGAGTCAATCTAACATGGAACACGTGACTAGCATTCAAAATGAAATGTTGCTCTATAACTATTCTAACTCTTAGTATTTAATAAAACATGTGTTAAAGAGTAATTTTTAAATGAATTTTTTTCTTTGTTAATCAATGATATGATACCTCTTTTTTGACAAAATTTGTGTCATGGCGCAAAAAAAATACAATGTTACGCATAAACTTAGACTATAATTCACAATGTGGTACCATTATAACTCTGAAGTACTTGGTTAGGAGGCTTGATACTATGTCACCATCCCAGTAGACGAACAATTCAAATTGGTCCCGTCCTCATAGAATCCCCTAAACTCAATCCGAGACACGTATATGCGACAATCGAGGTAAACATGTGTTGCATGGTAGCTCCCAACATTTGGAGTGCTACCTCCAAGTCACCTAGTAATTCCCCACCCGAAAACCTCCAAGGTCTAAGGCTCGACAGCAGACCACCACGATCAGGCTCCCTTATATTTTCACATTAATTAATTTATCTCTCAAAGGGCTACTGCAGTACGTAGCGAGCCTCAGATGAATCGTTAAGAAATACGGTTTTCCCGTTCATCTCACAATAGATTATACTAATGAGCTCAAACACTCTCTCACCCCTTACCTTATTTCAACGCTTTCGCACACGAATATGATTTCACCAGCTAATAGCCTTTGTTCTTTGACTCTTTGTCCTTCAGTCGATCTAACTTAACAGTTTATAGGCAAACGTCAAAAATAAATTATGAGAACACACTCTAAAAACTAAATTTTAAAATTGGGTCAAGGAAACTTACCATAAATCAAAAAATCAATCAATGGATAATATAGCCACTTTTCACATGATCGTTTTGGCATTGATTTCACTCAAATCAGACTTACGGTGAGGAAGAACGATGCAAAATAACTTATTCTATAAATGGAGAAGTCGGGTATTTTAGAGAGAAATTAAGAAGATTAAAAAAATGAGAAAGTGTGTTTAATTGACTAACTAAATGAATGAAACAACGTACTAAAATTTGAAAAAAAAAATGGAAAAAGTTTTCTCGACAGTAGTGATTGATGACCTCTATCAATTTTTTTTTTTCCTTTTTATCTCCACGTGCGGTTGCTCTTCATCTTTTCTACAGTAGCGCTATGCGGTTGCTCTTCAGCTTTTCTACTGTAGCGCTACTTAGTACGAGGTTATATTTGACCTATATATATATATATATATATATATTATTAATCTAACTCATTGAACCCCATTTTATTTTATTTTTACGGTTTTTTTACAAGACTAAACTAATTACACATTTATTTTAATTTATTTATTTGCCACTAAAATAATATCTTCCAAAAAATCAAATTAAAAGATTATTATATTATGAGAATAGTTAAAATGACAAAATAAATAAATATAACATCAATATTTTATATAAGCTACTACATCAATTAAATATGAATAAAATAGGCACAACTTAACAAGCACATATATAAAGAAAATTAAGCGCAATATTATTAATAAAAGTATTACTATACTTACTAATATATGCATTTTAACATGAAGAACATGTTTAAACACTTCTATAGTAAAAATAGGTACTCTAATATAATTAATTAAAGTAAGAAATAGTTAGAAGTAATTAAAATATAACTATGTGCACATTTATCATTTAGTCAGATATGTATAAAACTAGCATATTGTAGAAAATACACATATAACGAAAATTAATCACAAAATTTATCAACATATATTAAAAATAATTTTAACATCAAATTAATTATTCAAAATCCTATTTCATTAATAAAATATTTGGTTATAAAATTTGGGGTGTTATACTGTGCGCCTCTCTAAATTTATATTTTTTTACTGGATTTTCTATTTTATTTGATAATATTTTGCATACTGATTGTAAAAGACTAAATTCCTTTATTTCTATAAAAAAAATCACCTTCTCTTGTAGCTCTTTTTTCTTTCTTTCTCTTGTAGTTTTTTTTTTCTTTTTTATGTTGTTGTACTTAATTTTAGATTTTTCTACGAGGTGTTAACGGTAAAAACT